>ML811464.1:0-13231 GCA_009831015.1 Picea engelmannii
AGGGGTTAATGATGTGAACCCACTGTCAGAAGTGAAGGAACCTGCCATTGAGGCATGCAAGCTCTAAGGTACTAAATTATTTCTAAATCTTTTTCTTGGATAATGAGTTGAAGTCAAAAAGAAAAGACTCATCATAGGAGGGCTTTGATATATCCCCCATCAATGACACGAAATATGTAACATATTTTGAAGTAGATCATAGTATGAAGTGATTCAGAACTAACACAGGGAAGGTCAACATGGTAGGAAATTTATAATTGCAGATGGTCGACTCGATAGAAGGCTCGTTTAGGTTGGACTTCTCTTGAACATATGAATGACACGACAATTGTCTTGGAAGCATTTACTCAAGGAGGACCCAACATATGAACTTTTGGATGGTCAAACGAGAGACAAATGGATTTCCCAACTCGGATACAATGATGAAGGGGGGTGTCGTGTTCAAGAGTGACTATTATTGCCACTAACACAGATACAGAGACACATTTCTTTCCCAATTCCCCCCCACCATTTCTAGCGAGTACCTATTTATTTTTATGCAAGCTTGAGGAGGATAACATATTATTGTAAATGTAAGCTCATCCTTTAGAGGAGTCCCTCAGAATATATTTAACGAACCCTAAGAAGGAGTGGTTCGATCCCATATGGGTGTTTCGATGCTTGTTTAATGAGTCCAAGGAAAGAAAACTCAAGGGGCTTTCAATTTTAGAGAGTCTAGAAATCACTTAAAGAGAAATCCATCAGGTCCTTTTTCATAAGTTGATATGACAAGACCAAAAAAGAGATAACCTATTGCTCATCAGATGTTTTCTTCAAATACTTTTACGAGCGTGAAAAGAACAAGATCGCTTGGCCATCTTTTCATTTTTAAGGAGCTTGAAAAGAGATTAAAGAATACTCCATATGTTTCATTTTTCGTATTGCCAATACAAGTTCGAAAAATGACAAAAGACGTCTCGATTAGGTTCTCATGGTTTCATGAGCGTGAGAAAGAATTAAGACTTTCTCGAAGTTTTTCCTAAAAAAACTCTAAAAGGATCTGTACATGCGAAAAATATGCAAAAAACAAATCAAAAAGGAGTAGACACTTGTTCCAATGTCTCGTTTCTAGACCTTTTCATCTACAAAAGTCAACACTTTCCAAGTTGTTAGGACTTTAGGGTATGGATAAAATATGAAAATATATAATTTTGCAAATAAAAAAGTGATAAAAGTCAATAAAATAGACCAAAAACATTATTTTACCAATTCATTTGCAAATTTACCCGAATAGTGTTCCAAATCCCTTTTTCTCCCCGCATTTGAACTATTCATTCCAGAGCATGTGGTGGATCATTTCGCTAATTGTATCCATAAAACATGTAATCTCCTTCCTCTTCATCTTTTCATGGTTTCAAAATTGATTTTTATTGGTCAAATTAGTGTGTTGGGTCATTTTTTTGGGGCTACCTGCACATTGAGGTCAATGCAGACACCTTATATCGTTAACTGCGATGATCTAGGATCATCGTAGGCGACCCTATAAGAAGGGTGTGACAACGTCACTTTGCATGAATGCATAGCCCTACAACGACCACAGCCAAAAATTTAAAAAGACAAACCTAACTAGAAAGAAAAACCCAGGAATTGTTTTTATGTTTCTAATCTTATTTTATTGTTCCTTGGTAGGGTTTCCTTGGTCAAGATGCTGGAGTGGCATGAGTGAGAGAATGAAGAAGATGATTACTTCATTGGGAATGACCCGGGGATAGTTATGTCTCTAAGGCAGTGTGGGTTACTAAACAAATTTAGGATTCAAGGCATGAGAGCCCAGTTGAGACTATTGGAATACTTAGTTCACATGTGGGATGTGGACGAGCAGGCATTTCGCATGGGTGTCCACACACTCACAATAGATATAGAGGATGTCTATTTCCTGACAGGTCTATCTCGTCATGGTTCACGGGTGTCACTTACAGGCAGCAGACGTGGAGGTGAGCCTATGGATTACTACGTTTGCCACCATTGTGCGCCAAGTACTGAGAAACACAGTGGTAAGGTAGCCATCAGGGATGTCTGAGATCTTCCATTCCGGACTATCTTTTACATTATTACTCACATGGAAAGGAGTCCAACTCCCCATATGGCTTTGCAAATCCATTTTCAGTATGTGATAGAATGTATGGAGCCCAAGGTCTTCAACTGGTGTGATGGGGTCCTAAAAATCATGAAGAAACAACTTACCAAGTGTCAAAACGATTGGTTAAAGAAATTTGGATATGGGTCCATTTTGGTGTCCTTCCTAGAGAGGGTCCATGTCCTACGTATGTAGGTGGAGTGGGGTATACCGAGATGATTTTAAGGATGTAAATTTATTTTAAAATGTAGAAACCTTAGTGAATCTTACTAATCCTTCATATTCCAACTATAAATGTTTGGCGATATTTTTGTAAAAAAATTCAAATTTCTAAGGATTTTGTATAGTTTGTATAAAATCTTGGCGATTTTTAAGGTAAAATAATTTTATCCTATAGAATTTGGGCGAATCATTTTTAGAATGATGAATCTTTTTTTGTGAAAAACCGTGGAAAATTATCCCATGAACGAAATTTAGCCACTAAAATCACCCCTATGTAACCCACTCCACAGGATCCACGAATGAAGAGATGGGTGGATCTCATGGCTCGACATGGTGGTGTTCCCATCGTCAAATATGACAATGTATTCTTCCAATGGTTGAGTAATCAACTGCTCATGGTGGAATCTTATGCGTATGTTGGGGTAGATTTCCATGGGGATATAGACCTAGCTCTTCCTAATGGATCCCAGTGGGGTGACATAGGTAAGAAGGAAAATTTTGCTTATATAATGTTTTGTTATTTTAATGATATAAAAGAAAATTGTGTTATTTATCCGATGACTAATCGAGTGCTCTCATCAATGCAGATGGATGCCTTATCGTCCGTTGGGATCGTCTCCTATCCATAGGCACAGAGAGATAGGTGTTTTAGTAGGAGTGGCTGTTGCATATCTTGAGGCTATAGAACAAAACCTGGAGGGATTGACCATGCATGTCCCTAACACCACTGTGGATGAGCTCCCTAGGCACTACCAACACCACACAATGGGCGTATCCACATCTATTGGTCGATTTCTCCGTAGGGTAGCATGGGAAGTCGCTTGTTATAGTGAGCATCATCCTTTATTATTTTTTGAGTATGAATCTTATGAGCTTCACATTTTTGATATTTTGGTCTTCGGACAAAACATTTTTTTGTAAAATTTTATCGTTATAAATATAAAGTTCCTACCGTCTTACTTGTTTTTGTAAAAAGTGTGATTGGATTTATAAATGTCTCAAATGTCTGTCTAACACATAATTAGTCAATGCATATGTTAATGTATTAATACATCTAGGAATGTGTTGATATTCAATGTAATCGAAATTTCATTCCAAGAGGCGAATTTGTAAATATACTCATAACAAAGTAGGACTTCAAATGGAATAAACGTTACTCAACTATAGAAATACTAATTAATAATCAAGTCGTGCAATAAGATGATGGATTCCAAGTGAAACGATGTCAATTAACAACTCAACAACTGCACTATATTTTGTGATATTATTAGTTTCACAACCAAGGAAAACACCATGTAGACTGATCAATTCATCTGTAGGTGCATAGATTTCCCAAGCAGCAGATGCTAAGTTTTGAGTACTACGAATAGTGCCATTAGAAAATTTGACATATGGTAGTGAAGGCACCAACATATAGAAACCAATCACAGTGCAAGGTAAGCAGCCGAAAGGTGGAACCAAAAACAAAAAAGCACATAAGAGTATGATACACTAAAAATACACAGCACTCATGAAAAAATAATTTAAGCATAGTACTTCCTCAAGTAAAGCCCATTCCTGGGTTCACTCAAAGGAATTCCATCATAATCTACCAACTCATAATCCCCTTTCTATAAAACTCGTTTTACAATATAAGGACCCCGCCACATGGGTTTGAATTTACCGACGCCTAGTAAGTCACGATCCTGATCGTAAAGGAGAACTAGATCACCCTCAAAAAATACACGTGGTTTGACATGTTTTTCATATTGAGCTTTGACATGCTTTTCTGAGTTTCAATGACTAAGGCCACATCACAGTGGGTTTCATCTAATTGCATCAAGTACAAAATATGTTCTTCTTCAGCTGAGTTTTTAGGGAGAAGTTCGACAGCTAGTTATAAATACGGGATTTCACATTCAAACCATATACTAATTGGAAAGGTGTAAATCCTGTGGCAGACTTAACGAATGTCTGATAGGCCCATAATGTCGAGAACAATGTTGCATGCCAATTTGACTTGTGAATTCCTACCATTCGTCGAAGCATAGTAGTGAGTATTTTGTTGATTGCTTCAACATGGCCATTGGTCTGTGGATAATAGGGGATTGAGTTTCCATGTCGAAGACCCAACGTTTCGATAAGTTCAGACATCATGAAATTATTAAAATGACTATCGTGATAAGTGACGATGGATTGAGGGACGCCAAATCTAATAACGATATGATTGAATATGAATAATGCTACAGTTTTCCTGGTATTATCAAATGTAGGAATCACCTTGACCCATTTAGTGAAATAATCCACGACTACAATAATGTATCCATGCCCCCTGGTCGAATGAGGGTTACATGTCATGAATTCAATACCCCAATTTAGCGAATGGACCAACGGAAACTACAAGATGTAAGGGAGCAAGATGAGATCGGGTCTTATTGTTGTAGGTTTGACAAGTGTGGAATTTCTGGACGGCAGTGATGTAATCCTTAAACACTAAAGGCCAGACATAACCAGCTCGTAAGATCTTTTGGGCAGTGGCATACACAGACATATGATCGCCACATGCTCTAGAGTGACGGTCATTCAAAGATTTCTCAGCTTCATCATAGGTGATACATCGTCGAGATATGGAATCAATACCACAACAGTAAAGGGTATCACCAAGGATGATGTACTGATGGGCTTGATACCGGATACGACGACGATCTGTACTAGAAATATCAAGCTGAAAAGTTTGAGTCTGGATATAAATGATAATATCTCTGTACCATAGGTCATCATAACTAATCAGAAAGAGAGATTCGTCAGGTAAGGAATCCTCTGCAACAGTTTATGTTTCAGTAGAGGGAAGGTCGCATATCAATTCGAAAAACACCAAAGACATATTTGACTTGGCGCATTCAAACTCCTGGAGAATAACTATCCATTTTGAGTACTTTCCCCCCAACAATTGTCGGGTAAGGATGTGTTGCATGGGGTTGCAATCAAAAATTACTTTAGTTCTGCATAATAAGATGTAGTGACTAAAACATTGAACAACTTGAACAGTTGTCAAGGGAAATTTCTCCACATGCCAATATTTGGTTTTGATGGTCGTGAGACTCCAACTCATATACTATATAACATGTTCATTGTGCGAATCATACTCTTGGACCAGAACCATAGAAATGGTAGATTTCGATGAAGCTAAGTACAGGAAATAATCTCAACTATAATCAGGTGGAAACAATAACGGTGTACGGGTTAAGGCAAGTTTCAAAGATTCAAAGGCTTTGTTAGCAGTTTCGTCCCATACAAAATCATAACCCTTTTTAAGAAGTCAAGTAAATCCTTTCATTAATTCAGCATAGTTGGGAATGAATCGACGCAAAAAGTTCGCCTTCCCTTGCAAATTTTGGAGTTGGCAAAGTGTGGAAGGAGGAGGTAAATTTAGAATAGCCTCAACCTTCAAGGGGTCTACTCTAATCCCATGTATAGACACGATAAAACCAAGAATTCGTCCAGACTCCACACAGAAAACACATTTGTGTGGATTCAATCATATGCGATAATAACGACAGCATATGAAAATGGCCCGTAGATGTGTCGAGTGATCTTGACAATGCATAGAATGCATCGGTAGATTGTTGGTTGAGAAGCCTATTATCTTCCAGATTCATAGGTATTTGTGTTTTCAGTCGTTTGTTATACCCCATGAAGACTTTACACCCTAGAAGAATGTACGCTCTTTTACGTGAGGGAGTGCAGAGGGGGGGTTACCCCCTTTGCGGGGTCTGGGGGAAAGAAGGCCCCCGGCAAGGGTTTGGGGGTGAAGCCCTCAAAGGAAAAATTGCCTTATAAATGTATATTGTAATTTCATTGTAAATCTGGACCATTCATTATAAGGTCGCAAATCTAATAGTAGAAATTATGTTAGGGTTTTGTTCCCTAGAAGGCAACCCTCTTTTATGAGGGAAATGTATTGTGGCTAAGTATGATAGCGAATATTGTATTCTGAGATAGGAGACTGTGAGAGAATGAAGAGGAAGTTACAGTGGGTTTGTTATAGGTTGTATCCCTTATATCATTGGATAATAATAAAGGAAGGACCTGGCAATTTCTCTGGTGGACGTAGCCCACACTGGGTGAACCACGTATATCTGTGTCTCTATTGTATTGTGTATCTTCTTTGTTTTATTTCCACATTTTTTTTATTTTATTGCTTTGTGATCTTGTTTTTCAAACATAGATCGTCGAGATAGGGTTGGAAAATGTTCTTAATGTCATGAAAATCATAAGACATAGCGTGATGAAAAGTTGCACCAAAGTTTTTGAGACCAAAAGGTAGTTTTCGGTATGCGAAGGTTCCCCAAGGCAAAATGAAATCATTATTATGTTGATCCACGAGTAAAATATTGATTTTATTATAGCCGAAGAAATCGTCCATCAAGGAGAAGATTTCACTCCCGTCACAGTCATCAACAATCTGGTCAACGAAAGGGGTTGGATAGTTGTCTTTGGGAAAAGCCCTATTAATATCCCTATAATCTACAAAATAATTGATCGTGCCTTGTTTCTTAGTAACCAGAACAAGATTGGACACCCAATCAGTCAAAGCCACAAGATAGATAAACCCATCTTTAAGAATTTTTTCAACCTCAATCTTAATAGTAGCATCTTTACGTGGATGTACTAGGTGAAGTATATCTCGAATGGGTTTAGCTTCCATGTAAGTCTTAATCTCATGGACAACAATATCAGGATCAATACCAGGCATCTCTTCATAACTCTAGGCAAAAACGTCACGGAATTCTTGGAAAAGGGATTTATAAGTGTGGGCCTCATCAGTAGAACATGAGGCACCAATATGAACATTTTCCATGACTCTGGGTTTAATCTATATGTCAAGAGGGATGGTAGGAGTAATATTACCTAAGTTCCCTTCATACAAAACAATGTTTGTTGATTCAGGAACATAGGAAATAATGACAACTATAGACGAATTCAAAATCCATTGGTAACTCTCTATGGTCTTAGGTTCCAAGAAGAGAACATAACGATGATGCCCATCATTTCAAAGAGTATCTTCCATATACTTGATTGTCATGATCATCTCATCAGTAGGTAATATCACGTGGAACAGATCAGGAAACGTATCACAGAGAGAAGGAGGAGAAGGAGTTGTCGATTGAATATATTGATAAGTTGATTCTACTGGACTTAAAGGCATTTGGTCATCGTAACGGAGACAGACATCAGATCTAGGAACTATCCATGGGTCATAAGGCTCATGGGTTTCACTAACAGAGGTTGATATCATGTTAATCTAGGTGACAAAAGGAGGAGGAATATCGAGTGGCAGAATAGGAAAGGTACCCATTAACTTTGAATCTTTTAAAAGACCCATGCCAACATTCTCATAACTAGGAGGTGTTTTCGAAATGAAAGGTATGTTTCTAGGACGTGAATCAGAATTAAAGAAGGTCGTTTGATCAACAGTAATGACTTTTCCTTAGTGTGGGAAACGTAACACATGGAAAAGCGTAGAAACAACTATGCGCATGGAATCAATCTAGTTACAACCAAGTAGAAGGTTGTAATCAAGAGTTTCATTGAAGACCTAAACCTCGACATTAACCTCGACATTAGTAGATGGACGAGGATCATCAAGGATCAAGTCATATAGTGTTCCCGTTTGTGAATAAACGAGATCCAGATATTGAGCATGACTAATCGTTTGCTCTTCAGTGACGACACCTCCCATGGCCACATCATGGGCTATAGGACCAATGAGTGATTTGGTAAACCACTCGGCCAATAGTTGATCAGGAAGGGGGACTTTGATTAAGCGTCTTCTCCTCCTCCACTCATGAATATGATCGGAAATGTGAGTAGAAGAGGATTGTTTAAATGAACTCAAAATTTCAGTTCAAGTCTCATATCATATTGACAATTGGTAATGCATTAAGAAGGCCATGGATAAGGTATTAAAGTCATTAAATAATCCTCATTGTAACTCAATATACCATTTGGCTGTCGAACCCATAAGATTTTGTTGAAAAAATCGTAATCTTATAGAGTCATCCATCGATGAGTTGGAAGAACACCAAAGATGGAATGTCATGACGTGATTATTTGGGTCTTCTCCTGATCGGTTGTCAAACTTAGGAATGTATGATGGTAATTTGGCTGGTATGATGGGCCAATAAGGAGAATGAAAAATAGGATCATCCAAAATCTTAGATAAATCTGGTAAATCCAAAGTAGCTAGAATGGGAAATTGTCTGTTCACTTGAGGAAACTGGTAGTTTTGAGGAGGTAATCACATAGTTATACCAACAAGACCATAATAAGTTTGTAGATAGTTAGCAAGTCCCATAAAATTCGGTGGTGGAGGATTTTTAGTCAAATATTCAACAGGAGTGGGTTGATTGGGTAGGCTTCCTTGAAAAAGAACATTAGACTAAAAATTCTGACCCCAAGTTGGATTCATAGAACCTAGATACGTTGTCCAAGATTAGGGGGTATAAATAAACTAATTTGTGGATGTGGACCCCCATGCAGTTTTTGATTGCCTTGGAAAGGAAAATTCCAAGGTTGAGATTGTAACACATGTATGTTTTGTCCATAAACTGGGTTATGGCCTCCAACTTGAGGTTGCCCTCCAATAGGAATTTGAAAACCAGAAGCGACGATATGAATTGTACCTCCAAATTTATTGGAGCTACTAGATCCAGGATGATTAGATCCTCCATACAAGAGTGGAGGAGAAATGTGAGGCCCTCTGGAGAGAACCTAGGCAAGCGTAGGAATAAAATGACTAACAACATTATACCTAGGAGGAACAAAAATATTAGACCCTCCGAATGGATTCTGGGAAGGATTAGCAATGGAAGTATTTAAAGCATTATACCCAGGGGGAAGTGACATATTTGATCTAAATGGAAGCGATGTTCCAATAGGAGATTGAGTGATAACCACATTTCCGACATAAATAGGCGTAGTTTGCGGAACCACAGTAGAGTTAACGAGTTGGAGAGTAAAAATTGAGTGAGAAACAACCACCAATTGGTCTAACACTGTGACAACATTACTGGTTGTTCTAGTAAAATGATCTAAAGGTACTGTATAAGTGGTGGAAGTCACAGGCGTCTGTGATTCCATAGGTTGATTAGAAGCTCTCGATCATAAACAACTCATTCCTAGTTTATCAAAGATATCTTGTCATGAAGAACTTCTCCAAAGAGTATGACTAGGACCAGGAGTGATAGGATTAAACTTTCCAACAATGTGAACTGGAATTCTAAACGATTCAATTAGAAAAAATGGATCATCCACACCAGACTCTACATGAGGTCCAGTAGGTATTTCAATATACTCGTCAGCAACAATGTCTCCCGATGAATTAATCCGAAGCAAATGTGGATCTTGTGCAACACTCAATAACAAGTTTAATGGAAGTATTGACTCTTCTAATGGAGATGAACTTCCAATCTCAGAGGCTATGTCATTATTGACTTCTCCTTCAAGGGAACCCTCTAGTGAGTTAGGAAGCAAAGGAGCGTAATCTTCTGGATCTTCCGGTGGTATCCCTTGCATCCTACGTGAACGGTGAGGGCCAATGTTGGCCGCACCAAATAAAGAATGAAAGAAATCTATGGCCAACTAGAGAAACAAACAACACACACTAATAAAATCTAGAAATCAAACAAGAAAACAGACTTTATTATTTCGAAGTTGCTAGTTGGTCATGAAATCCAACGTCACAAAATCAAGACAAGAAGGAGCTGGGATAAAGCGGGTGGAAAATTTGCGTTGATGACCTACTTAACGAACTTACACCCTAGAGAAAGATCCCACACATAATCATGGGTATACCCTCCAAGGAGCCCGAGTAAGTTTGGCCAACGTCGATTCCAGGTACCATGAATACTTTCCCCTCCACAGTCACCTCATGTAAAGACCCTAAAGAGATAGGCTACTAAGTTTACTAATTACGACAATGATGCCTAGGGAAACAGTCGAGAGTCCGATCAATGAGCAAAGTCAGGGTATCTAGCCCGAAATCAACTCGAGAAGGTCCCCAGAGGATTTTCTTCTCAAGTGACCCCCATTAATACGCGCAATTTCTACACTAAGACCGACAAAGAAGGGTGAGTAACCCTACCAGTATTAATGTGACCTCATGATTGACCCTTATGTTAGAAGGGCTTCCCAGGACAAAATGTAGCAAGTGGATTTGAACTCTCCCTATCAAAAGATACTATTACGTGTTTTGATGCTTTGGAGAGTATGCCTTACAACCTATTCCAAAGCTCTATCCTAGCTAATGTTGGTGTAGATAATTTCTAGAAAATAAAAGTTGCTAATAAATTTTAAAATTGCGTTGTATTTTAAAGGTTGTTGTTTACTCAAAAGGGAAACATAAATGAAATTGATGATGTATATGACCTTGACCCAATAAAATGAAATAAGAGATGATTATGCAATATTTTAATTAGATGAACTCTAATTAAAATAGGGAGAATGTATTTCTTTTTGAAATACAAAATCTATGAAACAAAATTTCTCAATTTTTGAATGAAAAAGATTCCAAATAATCAAAAACTACAAAATTTCCATTTTTTCTCTTTTAACCAATATTTTGAATGCAACAATTTTCTTGTAAAAGACTACTAAAAAGAAGAATGACTCCAGTTCTTTCTTTCTCGGATCAGATCAGAGATGTAGTGAAGAAAATAAAGTGTAATCCGAGAAAAATTAACACATTCTCAACACTATTCCCAAATCAAACTTATAATGTAGACAAAAAATGAAATGATAAGAAAACTTTTGTCAAATACAAAAGAAAAATTGTCTCTCAATCAATGAACAATCCATAAAGTAAAAAACAATCCAAAACTTCAAATAAATCAAAGATCCTTTGTCAAACAAGCACTCAAGACCAATACCTAGAGATTATACCCTTGTGACAAAAACACCAAAAGCAATGCTTGCAAAATTTACAAAAAAGGCTTTCAATTTCCGAAAACCAATCAAACACAAGCTTCAAACTTATAAATCACTCATTCACTAGTGTAAGAAGTTCATCCTAGGAAATTGAGGCAAAACTGGGTAGGAAAAAGAAAAATTAGCTATCTCCAACAATTCCTACATGAATCGTCGCAGGTTGCAGAAGAGTATAGTGCGACGATCTAGGATCGCCGCAGGCTGTAAATGAGGCACAGTGTGACGTCGTCACACTGGTATGCACCAGTAGAGTGCGACATCAAAGGATCGTCGCAGTATTTCAATAGGGTATAGTGTGACGATCTCTGAACATAAAGAAAAAATGGGAAGAAAGACAAACATTCTCACTGAACTTGAGACCCAGAGAGTCAAAATGGATCACCCACGGGCTCAGAGAATGAAAATAACTAGAATAAGGTAGGCTAAAAGAAAATAAGAAGAATAAACCAAAACAAAGGTCATATCCCCAGTATGGTCGCCAATTTTGTTATTGGACTAATCGGTAAGTGTAGACACAAACAGATCTCCCTAGCTTCCACAGAAAACTAGAACAAAATAGAACAGAATACACTCTTTTCCTTAAACTTCATTATCATAAGAACTAGTTTAGTGAGGTACAAGCGACATACCTTTTAAATGATGCTTGATCCTCGCTAGTGTTGTCTTTATAGCTCCTTATTTGATCTTGTAGAATAGTAATCATGTTTAAGAATCATAGACCAACAAAGAGGGAAAACAAAGATATACATTCTAATGAGGTCTATGTATATGATCAAGGAATTATACAATAGAAGACGAGATTATTTTATAGGGAAGAAATGTATTGTTTTATTAAATGAAATAGAAAGTGGAGAATACAACCCATGCCTTGATGTTGCAAGGTCCCATTTCGATGGATCTTTTCTTCAACACACACACCTTTTCTCCAATG
Organism: Picea engelmannii; assembly: GCA_009831015.1. NCBI lineage: Eukaryota > Viridiplantae > Streptophyta > Pinopsida > Pinales > Pinaceae > Picea > Picea engelmannii. Next base: position 12,237 of record ML811464.1, read on the forward strand.
CCTTGAATGAGGAAGGTCCACAATCTGACTTGAAGAACTAAAGCAAAGATCTCAAGCATAATCTGAAGTAGAATTCTCCATACAAATCTTAGCCTATTCAACCTTATCCTTTTCCATAAGATATCCCTCTTTATATAGTGTGAAAGAGAGATGGATGAGGAGATTATGATGATCCCACTAAATCACAGAAACGAGTAAGATCCAAACCGATTAGAGGCCACCTCATCTTCTAGAAGATTCCCTTCTACAACATTCGTGAATTTTGAATTTTCCTATGCTTTAAGCATCGTCGCACCCTATGCACAAGCAACATGCTATGATGTCGTAGTCCAAGTTTAGGGCAGAGTGCGACGATCATGCATCGTCACACCCCATGCATATAGTAGGGTGGGACGACCTTCTTTGACATGGTTTTTGAGAGAGGAAAGCAAATCACTTTTCTCATGGAGAAAGTCTTCTCTTAATATTTTAAGGGAACAAGAACACATGTTGTCGTTTGACCACTGAGGTGACCAAAATAATGTGTAACAAATACCTAGAAGAAAACATGTCAGAACATTTCAAATTAGCATATTTATGTCAAACCATGATTTTGGGATCAGTGGAGTATGAGAGAATGTTTAGTGAATTATCATTCTTGAAGTCAAAGTTGAGGAACAATCTTGATAAACATATGGATACATGTTTAAGATTATATGTAACGAAGTATGACATAAACAATTTTCCATTTGATAGAGCACTAGCTCTTTGGTGATCAGATTGTGATAGAAGGGGAGAATAGAACACAACAAATTCCTCTAATGAACTCGATATGGAAGATAATCTTTTGGAGGGTCATAATAATAGTTCATCTACGGAGTTTCTTGTTCATAATATAGAAAATGAGGACCGACATGTTGATGTGAATTGGAATATTAATATACCCCAAGATGTTATCTAAACCAATATACATGAGGGGACTCTTATTTTGACTTACATGTTCCATTGATGATTGG
>ML811464.1:23526-45618 GCA_009831015.1 Picea engelmannii
CTTTTTTGTAAATTTTGCAAGCATTGCTTTTGGTGTTTTTGTCACAAGGGTATAATCTCTAGGTATTGGTCTTGAGTGCTTGTTTGACAAAGGATCTTTGATTTATTTGAAGTTTTGGATTGTTTTTTACTTTATGGATTGTTCATTGATTGAGAGACAATTTTTCTTTTGTATTTGACAAAAGTTTTCTTATCATTTCATTTTTTGTCTACATTATAAGTTTGATTTGGGAATAGTGTTGAGAATGTGTTAATTTTTCTCGGATTACACTTTATTTTCTTCACTACATCTCTGATCTGATCCGAGAAAGAAAGAACTGGAGTCATTCTTCTTTTTAGTAGTCTTTTACAAGAAAATTGTTGCATTCAAAATATTGGTTAAAAGAGAAAAAATGGAAATTTTGTAGTTTTTGATTATTTGGAATCTTTTTCATTCAAAAATTGAGAAATTTTGTTTCATAGATTTTGTATTTCAAAAAGAAATACATTCTCCCTATTTTAATTAGAGTTCATCTAATTAAAATATTGCATAATCATCTCTTATTTCATTTTATTGGGTCAAGGTCATATACATCATCAATTTCATTTATGTTTCCCTTTTGAGTAAACAACAACCTTTAAAATACAACGCAATTTTAAAATTTATTAGCAACTTTTATTTTCTAGAAATTATCTACACCAACATTAGCTAGGATAGAGCTTTGGAATAGGTTGTAAGGCATACTCTCCAAAGCATCAAAACACGTAATAGTATCTTTTGATAGGGAGAGTTCAAATCCACTTGCTACATTTTGTCCTGGGAAGCCCTTCTAACATAAGGGTCAATCATGAGGTCACATTAATACTGGTAGGGTTACTCACCCTTCTTTGTCGGTCTTAGTGTAGAAATTGCGCGTATTAATGGGGGTCACTTGAGAAGAAAATCCTCTGGGGACCTTCTCGAGTTGATTTCGGGCTAGATACCCTGACTTTGCTCATTGATCGGACTCTCGACTGTTTCCCTAGGCATCATTGTCGTAATTAGTAAACTTAGTAGCCTATCTCTTTAGGGTCTTTACATGAGGTGACTGTGGAGGGGAAAGTATTCATGGTACCTGGAATCGACGTTGGCCAAACTTACTCGGGCTCCTTGGAGGGTATACCCATGATTATGTGTGGGATCTTTCTCTAGGGTGTAAGTTCGTTAAGTAGGTCATCAACGCAAATTTTCCACCCGCTTTATCCCAGCTCCTTCTTGTCTTGATTTTGTGACGTTGGATTTCATGACCAACTAGCAACTTCGAAATAATAAAGTCTGTTTTCTTGTTTGATTTCTAGATTTTATTAGTGTGTGTTGTTTGTTTCTCTAGTTGGCCATAGATTTCTTTCATTCTTTATTTGGTGCGGCCAACATTGGCCCTCACCGTTCACGTAGGATGCAAGGGATACCACCGGAAGATCCAGAAGATTACGCTCCTTTGCTTCCTAACTCACTAGAGGGTTCCCTTGAAGGAGAAGTCAATAATGACATAGCCTCTGAGATTGGAAGTTCATCTCCATTAGAAGAGTCAATACTTCCATTAAACTTGTTATTGAGTGTTGCACAAGATCCACATTTGCTTCGGATTAATTCATCGGGAGACATTGTTGCTGACGAGTATATTGAAATACCTACTGGACCTCATGTAGAGTCTGGTGTGGATGATCCATTTTTTCTAATTGAATCGTTTAGAATTCCAGTTCACATTGTTGGAAAGTTTAATCCTATCACTCCTGGTCCTAGTCATACTCTTTGGAGAAGTTCTTCATGACAAGATATCTTTGATAAACTAGGAATGAGTTGTTTATGATCGAGAGCTTCTAATCAACCTATGGAATCACAGACGCCTGTGACTTCCACCACTTATACAGTACCTTTAGATCATTTTACTAGAACAACCAGTAATGTTGTCACAGTGTTAGACCAATTGGTGGTTGTTTCTCACTCAATTTTTACTCTCCAACTCGTTAACTCTACTGTGGTTCCGCAAACTACGCCTATTTATGTCGGAAATGTGGTTATCACTCAATCTCCTATTGGAACATCGCTTCCATTTAGATCAAATATGTCACTTCCCCCTGGGTATAATGCTTTAAATACTTCCATTGCTAATCCTTCCCAGAATCCATTCGGAGGGTCTAATATTTTTGTTCCTCCTAGGTATAATGTTGTTAGTCATTTTATTCCTACGCTTGCCTAGGTTCTCTCCAGAGGGCCTCACATTTCTCCTCCACTCTTGTATGGAGGATCTAATCATCCTGGATCTAGTAGCTCCAATAAATTTGGAGGTACAATTCATATCGTCGCTTCTGGTTTTCAAATTCCTATTGGAGGGCAACCTCAAGTTGGAGGCCATAACCCAGTTTATGGACAAAACATACATGTGTTACAATCTCAACCTTGGAATTTTCCTTTCCAAGGCAATCAAAAACTGCATGGGGGTCCACATCCACAAATTAGTTTATTTATACCCCCTAATCTTGGACAACGTATCTAGGTTCTATGAATCCAACTTGGGGTCAGAATTTTTAGTCTAATGTTCTTTTTCAAGGAAGCCTACCCAATCAACCCACTCCTGTTGAATATTTGACTAAAAATCCTCCACCACCGAATTTTATGGGACTTGCTAACTATCTACAAACTTATTATGGTCTTGTTGGTATAACTATGTGATTACCTCCTCAAAACTACCAGTTTCCTCAAGTGAACAGACAATTTCCCATTCTAGCTACTTTGGATTTACCAGATTTATCTAAGATTTTGGATGATCCTATTTTTCATTCTCCTTATTGGCCCATCATACCAGCCAAATTACCATCATACATTCCTAAGTTTGACAACCGATCAGGAGAAGACCCAAATAATCACGTCATGACATTCCATCTTTGGTGTTCTTCCAACTCATCGATGGATGACTCTATAAGATTACGATTTTTTCAACAAAATCTTATGGGTTCGACAGCCAAATGGTATATTGAGTTACAATGAGGATTATTTAATGACTTTAATACCTTATCCATGGCCTTCTTAATGCATTACCAATTGTCAATATGATATGAGACTTGAACTGAAATTTTGAGTTCATTTAAACAATCCTCTTCTACTCACATTTCCGATCATATTCATGAGTGGAGGAGGAGAAGACGCTTAATCAAAGTCCCCCTTCCTGATCAACTATTGGCCGAGTGGTTTACCAAATCACTCATTGGTCCTATAGCCCATGATGTGGCCATGGGAGGTGTCGTCACTGAAGAGCAAACGATTAGTCATGCTCAATATCTGGATCTCGTTTATTCACAAACGGGAACACTATATGACTTGATCCTTGATGATCCTCGTCCATCTACTAATGTCGAGGTTAATGTCGAGGTTTAGGTCTTCAATGAAACTCTTGATTACAACCTTCTACTTGGTTGTAACTAGATTGATTCCATGCGCATAGTTGTTTCTACGCTTTTCCATGTGTTACGTTTCCCACACTAAGGAAAAGTCATTACTGTTGATCAAACGACCTTCTTTAATTCTGATTCACGTCCTAGAAACATACCTTTCATTTCGAAAACACCTCCTAGTTATGAGAATGTTGGCATGGGTCTTTTAAAAGATTCAAAGTTAATGGGTACCTTTCCTATTCTGCCACTCGATATTCCTCCTCCTTTTGTCACCTAGATTAACATGATATCAACCTCTGTTAGTGAAACCCATGAGCCTTATGACCCATGGATAGTTCCTAGATCTGATGTCTGTCTCCGTTACGATGACCAAATGCCTTTAAGTCCAGTAGAATCAACTTATCAATATATTCAATCGACAACTCCTTCTCCTCCTTCTCTCTGTGATACGTTTCCTGATCTGTTCCACGTGATATTACCTACTGATGAGATGATCATGACAATCAAGTATATGGAAGATACTCTTTGAAATGATGGGCATCATCGTTATGTTCTCTTCTTGGAACCTAAGACCATAGAGAGTTACCAATGGATTTTGAATTCGTCTATAGTTGTCATTATTTCCTATGTTCCTGAATCAACAAACATTGTTTTGTATGAAGGGAACTTAGGTAATATTACTCCTACCATCCCTCTTGACATATAGATTAAACCCAGAGTCATGGAAAATGTTCATATTGGTGCCTCATGTTCTACTGATGAGGCCCACACTTATAAATCCCTTTTCCAAGAATTCCGTGACGTTTTTGCCTAGAGTTATGAAGAGATGCCTGGTATTGATCCTGATATTGTTGTCCATGAGATTAAGACTTACATGGAAGCTAAACCCATTCGAGATATACTTCACCTAGTACATCCACGTAAAGATGCTACTATTAAGATTGAGGTTGAAAAAATTCTTAAAGATGGGTTTATCTATCTTGTGGCTTTGACTGATTGGGTGTCCAATCTTGTTCTGGTTACTAAGAAACAAGGCACGATCAATTATTTTGTAGATTATAGGGATATTAATAGGGCTTTTCCCAAAGACAACTATCCAACCCCTTTCGTTGACCAGATTGTTGATGACTGTGACGGGAGTGAAATCTTCTCCTTGATGGACGATTTCTTCGGCTATAATAAAATCAATATTTTACTCGTGGATCAACATAATAATGATTTCATTTTGCCTTGGGGAACCTTCGCATACCGAAAACTACCTTTTGGTCTCAAAAACTTTGGTGCAACTTTTCATCACGCTATGTCTTATGATTTTCATGACATTAAGAACATTTTCCAACCCTATCTCGACGATCTATGTTTGAAAAACAAGATCACAAAGCAATAAAATAAAAAAAATGTGGAAATAAAACAAAGAAGATACACAATACAATAGAGACACAGATATACGTGGTTCACCCAGTGTGGGCTACGTCCACCAGAGAAATTGCCAGGTCCTTCCTTTATTATTATCCAATGATATAAGGGATACAACCTATAACAAACCCACTGTAACTTCCTCTTCATTCTCTCACAGTCTCCTATCTCAGAATACAATATTCGCTATCATACTTAGCCACAATACATTTCCCTCATAAAAGAGGGTTGCCTTCTAGGGAACAAAACCCTAACATAATTTCTACTATTAGATTTGCGACCTTATAATGAATGGTCCAGATTTACAATGAAATTACAATATACATTTATAAGGCAATTTTTCCTTTGAGGGCTTCACCCCCAAACCCTTGCCGGGGGCCTTCTTTCCCCCAGACCCCGCAAAGGGGGTAACCCCCCCTCTGCACTCCCTCACGTAAAAGAGCGTACATTCTTCTAGGGTGTAAAGTCTTCATGGGGTATAACAAACGACTGAAAACACAAATACCTATGAATCTGGAAGATAATAGGCTTCTCAACCAACAATCTACCGATGCATTCTATGCATTGTCAAGATCACTCGACACATCTACGGGCCATTTTCATATGCTGTCGTTATTATCGCATATGATTGAATCCACACAAATGTGTTTTCTGTGTGGAGTCTGGACGAATTCTTGGTTTTATCGTGTCTATACATGGGATTAGAGTAGACCCCTTGAAGGTTGAGGCTATTCTAAATTTACCTCCTCCTTCCACACTTTGCCAACTCCAAAATTTGCAAGGGAAGGCGAACTTTTTGCGTCGATTCATTCCCAACTATGCTGAATTAATGAAAGGATTTACTTGACTTCTTAAAAAGGGTTATGATTTTGTATGGGACGAAACTGCTAACAAAGCCTTTGAATCTTTGAAACTTGCCTTAACCCGTACACCGTTATTGTTTCCACCTGATTATAGTTGAGATTATTTCCTGTACTTAGCTTCATCGAAATCTACCATTTCTATGGTTCTGGTCCAAGAGTATGATTCGCACAATGAACATGTTATATAGTATATGAGTTGGAGTCTCACGACCATCAAAACCAAATATTGGCATGTGGAGAAATTTCCCTTGACAACTGTTCAAGTTGTTCAATGTTTTAGTCACTACATCTTATTATGCAGAACTAAAGTAATTTTTGATTGCAACCCCATGCAACACATCCTTACCCGACAATTGTTGGGGGGAAAGTACTCAAAATGGATAGTTATTCTCCAGGAGTTTGAATGCGCCAAGTCAAATATGTCTTTGGTGTTTTTCGAATTGATATGCGACCTTCCCTCTACTGAAACATAAACTGTTGCAGAGGATTCCTTACCTGACGAATCTCTCTTTCTGATTAGTTATGATGACCTATGGTACAGAGATATTATCATTTATATCCAGACTCAAACTTTTCAGCTTGATATTTCTAGTACAGATCGTCGTCGTATCCGGTATCAAGCCCATCAGTACATCATCCTTGGTGATACCCTTTACTGTTGTGGTATTGATTCCATATCTCGACGATGTATCACCTATGATGAAGCTGAGAAATCTTTGAATGACCGTCACTCTAGAGCATGTGGCGATCATATGTCTGTGTATGCCACTGCCCAAAAGATCTTACGAGCTGGTTATGTCTGGCCTTTAGTGTTTAAGGATTACATCACTGCCGTCCAGAAATTCCACACTTGTCAAACCTACAACAATAAGACCCGATCTCATCTTGCTCCCTTACATCTTGTAGTTTCCGTTGGTCCATTCGCTAAATTGGGGTATTGAATTCATGACATGTAACCCTCATTCGACCAGGGGGCATGGATACATTATTGTAGTCGTGGATTATTTCACTAAATGGGTCAAGGTGATTCCTACATTTGATAATACCAGGAAAACTGTAGCATTATTCATATTCAATCATATCGTTATTAGATTTGGCGTCCCTCAATCCATCGTCACTTATCACGATAGTCATTTTAATAATTTCATGATGTCTGAACTTATCGAAACGTTGGGTCTTCGACATGGAAACTCAATCCCCTATTATCCACAGACCAATGGCCATGTTGAAGCAATCAACAAAATACTCACTACTATGCTTCGACGAATGGTAGGAATTCACAAGTCAAATTGGCATGCAACATTGTTCTCGACATTATGGGCCTATCAGACATTCGTTAAGTCTGCCACAGGATTTACACCTTTCCAATTAGTATATGGTTTGAATGTGAAATCCCGTATTTATAACTAGCTGTCGAACTTCTCCCTAAAAACTCAGCTGAAGAAGAACATATTTTGTACTTGATGCAATTAGATGAAACCCACTGTGATGTGGCCTTAGTCATTGAAACTCAGAAAAGCATGTCAAAGCTCAATATGAAAAACATGTCAAACCACGTGTATTTTTTGAGGGTGATCTAGTTCTCCTTTACGATCAGGATCGTGACTTACTAGGCGTCGGTAAATTCAAACCCATGTGGCGGGGTCCTTATATTGTAAAACGAGTTTTATAGAAAGGGGATTATGAGTTGGTAGATTATGATGGAATTCCTTTGAGTGAACCCAGGAATGGGCTTTACTTGAGGAAGTACTATGCTTAAATTATTTTTTCATGAGTGCTGTGTATTTTTAGTGTATCATACTCTTATGTGCTTTTTTGTTTTTGGTTCCACCTTTCGGCTGCTTACCTTGCACTGTGATTGGTTTCTATATGTTGGTGCCTTCACTACCATATGTCAAATTTTCTAATGGCACTATTCGTAGTACTCAAAACTTAGCATCTGCTGCTTGGGAAATCTATGCACCTACAGATGAATTGATCAGTCTACATGGTGTTTTCCTTGGTTGTGAAACTAATAATATCACAAAATATAGTGCAGTTGTTGAGTTGTTAATTGACATCGTTTCACTTGGAATCCATCATCTTATTGCACGACTTGATTATTAATTAGTATTTCTATAGTTGAGTAACGTTTATTCCATTTGAAGTCCTACTTTGTTATGAGTATATTTACAAATTCGCCTCTTGGAATGAAATTTCGATTACATTGAATATCAACACATTCCTAGATGTATTAATACATTAACATATGCATTGACTAATTATGTGTTAGACAGACATTTGAGACATTTATAAATCCAATCACACTTTTTACAAAAACAAGTAAGACGGTAGGAACTTTATATTTATAACGATAAAATTTTACAAAAAAATGTTTTGTCCGAAGACCAAAATATCAAAAATGTGAAGCTCATAAGATTCATACTCAAAAAATAATAAAGGATGATGCTCACTATAACAAGCGACTTCCCATGCTACCCTACGGAGAAATCGACCAATAGATGTGGATACGCCCATTGTGTGGTGTTGGTAGTGCCTAGGGAGCTCATCCACAGTGGTGTTAGGGACATGCATGGTCAATCCCTCCAGGTTTTGTTCTATAGCCTCAAGATATGCAACAGCCACTCCTACTAAAACACCTATCTCTCTGTGCCTATGGATAGGAGACGATCCCAACGGACGATAAGGCATCCATCTGCATTGATGAGAGCACTCGATTAGTCATCGGATAAATAACACAATTTTCTTTTATATCATTAAAATAACAAAACATTATATAAGCAAAATTTTCCTTCTTACCTATGTCACCCCACTGGGATCCATTAGGAAGAGCTAGGTCTATATCCCCATGGAAATCTACCCCAACATACGCATAAGATTCCACCATGAGCAGTTGATTACTCAACCATTGGAAGAATACATTGTCATATTTGACGATGGGAACACCACCATGTCGAGCCATGAGATCCACCCATCTCTTCATTCGTGGATCCTGTGGAGTGGGTTACATAGGGGTGATTTTAGTGGCTAAATTTCGTTCATGGGATAATTTTCCACGGTTTTTCACAAAAAAAGATTCATCATTCTAAAAATGATTCGCCCAAATTCTATAGGATAAAATTATTTTACCTTAAAAATCGCCAAGATTTTATACAAACTATACAAAATCCTTAGAAATTTGAATTTTTTTACAAAAATATCGCCAAACATTTATAGTTGGAATATGAAGGATTAGTAAGATTCACTAAGGTTTCTACATTTTAAAATAAATTTACATCCTTAAAATCATCTCGGTATACCCCACTCCACCTACATACGTAGGACATGGACCCTCTCTAGGAAGGACACCAAAATGGACCCATATCCAAATTTCTTTAACCAATCGTTTTGACACTTGGTAAGTTGTTTCTTCATGATTTTTAGGACCCCATCACACCAGTTGAAGACCTTGGGCTCCATACATTCTATCACATACTGAAAATGGATTTGCAAAGCCATATGGGGAGTTGGACTCCTTTCCATGTGAGTAATAATGTAAAAGATAGTCCGGAATGGAAGATCTCAGACATCCCTGATGGCTACCTTACCACTGTGTTTCTCAGTACTTGGCGCACAATGGTGGCAAACGTAGTAATCCATAGGCTCACCTCCACGTCTGCTGCCTGTAAGTGACACCCGTGAACCATGACGAGATAGACCTGTCAGGAAATAGACATCCTCTATATCTATTGTGAGTGTGTGGACACCCATGCGAAATGCCTGCTCGTCCACATCCCACATGTGAACTAAGTATTCCAATAGTCTCAACTGGGCTCTCATGCCTTGAATCCTAAATTTGTTTAGTAACCCACACTGCCTTAGAGACATAACTATCCCCGGGTCATTCCCAATGAAGTAATCATCTTCTTCATTCTCTCACTCATGCCACTCCAGCATCTTGACCAAGGAAACCCTACCAAGGAACAATAAAATAAGATTAGAAACATAAAAACAATTCCTGGGTTTTTCTTTCTAGTTAGGTTTGTCTTTTTAAATTTTTGGCTGTGGTCGTTGTAGGGCTATGCATTCATGCAAAGTGACGTTGTCACACCCTTCTTATAGGGTCGCCTACGATGATCCTAGATCATCGCAGTTAACGATATAAGGTGTCTGCATTGACCTCAATGTGCAGGTAGCCCCAAAAAAATGACCCAACACACTAATTTGACCAATAAAAATCAATTTTGAAACCATGAAAAGATGAAGAGGAAGGAGATTACATGTTTTATGGATACAATTAGCGAAATGATCCACCACATGCTCTGGAATGAATAGTTCAAATGCGGGGAGAAAAAGGGATTTGGAACACTATTCGGGTAAATTTGCAAATGAATTGGTAAAATAATGTTTTTGGTCTATTTTATTGACTTTTATCACTTTTTTATTTGCAAAATTATATATTTTCATATTTTATCCATACCCTAAAGTCCTAACAACTTGGAAAGTGTTGACTTTTGTAGATGAAAAGGTCTAGAAACGAGACATTGGAACAAGTGTCTACTCCTTTTTGATTTGTTTTTTGCATATTTTTCGCATGTACAGATCCTTTTAGAGTTTTTTTAGGAAAAACTTCGAGAAAGTCTTAATTCTTTCTCACGCTCATGAAACCATGAGAACCTAATCGAGACGTCTTTTGTCATTTTTCGAACTTGTATTGGCAATACGAAAAATGAAACATATGGAGTATTCTTTAATCTCTTTTCAAGCTCCTTAAAAATGAAAAGATGGCCAAGCGATCTTGTTCTTTTCACGCTCGTAAAAGTATTTGAAGAAAACATCTGATGAGCAATAGGTTATCTCTTTTTTGGTCTTGTCATATCAACTTATGAAAAAGGACCTGATGGATTTCTCTTTAAGTGATTTCTAGACTCTCTAAAATTGAAAGCCCCTTGAGTTTTCTTTCCTTGGACTCATTAAACAAGCATCGAAACACCCATATGGGATCGAACCACTCCTTCTTAGGGTTCGTTAAATATATTCTGAGGGACTCCTCTAAAGGATGAGCTTACATTTACAATAATATGTTATCCTCCTCAAGCTTGCATAAAAATAAATAGGTACTCGCTAGAAATGGTGGGGGGGAATTGGGAAAGAAATGTGTCTCTGTATCTGTGTTAGTGGCAATAATAGTCACTCTTGAACACGACACCCCCCTTCATCATTGTATCCGAGTTGGGAAATCCATTTGTCTCTCGTTTGACCATCCAAAAGTTCATATGTTGGGTCCTCCTTGAGTAAATGCTTCCAAGACAATTGTCGTGTCATTCATATGTTCAAGAGAAGTCCAACCTAAACGAGCCTTCTATCGAGTCGACCATCTGCAATTATAAATTTCCTACCATGTTGACCTTCCCTGTGTTAGTTCTGAATCACTTCATACTATGATCTACTTCAAAATATGTTACATATTTCGTGTCATTGATGGGGGATATATCAAAGCCCTCCTATGATGAGTCTTTTCTTTTTGACTTCAACTCATTATCCAAGAAAAAGATTTAGAAATAATTTAGTACCTTAGAGCTTGCATGCCTCAATGGCAGGTTCCTTCACTTCTGACAGTGGGTTCACATCATTAACCCCTAATTGGGAGATTCCATCGAGTGTTCGAATTCAAATCATTTATTCAAATTAGTTGGCTTGTACTAGGGTACCTTGGGATTCATTGACATCAATGGTGATTTCCCTCGCACTTGTTAACGATTTTCATTAATGACCAGTAATCAAGTGGTTTCTACTATGTTTGAATTCAACACCTATAATCACATGGATAGACTCGTACTTAGAGATGATGGAAATGAAGAACCTGGATCTCATCATGTTTTGGTCCATGTTGTGACGGAGTATTCATGAGTTTATACTGACACATAGATCCACTGTGTATGTCTCATGGTTATGTCCGAATTTAAATTCTTTTAAAGCATAGATCCACAGTGTATACATGGTGGCTATGATGAATCATGATGAAATGGATCCACAATGTATGCTTAGTGTCCATGACTCGCTTGACACTTATGATTAGAGTCACTCGTAGTGATCTGGATTATTTTTCGGCACGAAATGAGATCGGAGATATAATAAAGAATGCACAGAGATATCACAGATATTCAATAATATAATAGAAATGTATCAGAGATGCAACCATAAACACATATATACAGTAATACACAATTTCTATTAATGAAATAAATGTATAGAGACTGTAAAATACAGAGTGAAAGACTCGATAGAATGGTGGCAACTTATCTCTGAGAAGAGATGTGACGGCTACTCGCATTCGCAAGAAGATGATTACAATGAGGCTCTGAATGAATTTTTACAATAAACATGAATGATAAAAACCCTAGACATCCAAAAACCTAACCCTAGGAGATGAAGCGCCAAAATTCATGTGGGCCCCGTTTGGGTAAGTGAATACATCAACTTCCCGGGGTCGTAACGTTTGCATACGATCTCCGTTTTAGGCGTGTGATAGCTCGTTGGAAAGGTATCATCGAGGAGATTAATTTTGGGGGATCAATTATTCATTCAACTATAATTGAGAACCTATATCTCAAAAGAACTTCATTTGGGTCCTCAAAATGGCCCCAAAAGTTAAAACTTGCTAAAAATAGAAAATTGCCAAAATTGCCAGAAAATTGTTTTGAGCCATTTGGAAAAGGTGGGTGGCCACCGATATCCACCTGGATCAATCCTACCTCCTTATGAAGCAATGGTCTCCATTGCGTTGAGTTCTCGGGGGAGAGGGAAAAGTGTTTGTTGAATCTGCATCTTGGTGAGCTGCTTATCTTGCTGGAGACGTCGCGCTGCTCAGTTTGTGGAAATCTGTCATGAACCTGTTGAGGTTGAGGATGTTCAACAAGTCAAGATACATGAGAGGATGATGTGCATAAGGAATCTTTTCACTTTGCTGCAGCCTTGTCGACCTGATTCTGTTGGATAGAAGGTGCTTGGGGAAAGGCTGTAGTGGTTGCAGTGTCCTTTTGTTCTCCTTTTGAACAGACTGTGAAGAAGCTGGATTTTGCGTATGAGATACTACCTTATGGTATTTTTTAGGTAGAACAATAGTCGAAACTACCTCTGGTATTCTATAGAGATGACCCCCCAAAGTAACAATGAAACTATGGGGTCGAGACTCATAAACAACATGGCGTCTCCACATATATGGTTGGCCCAAGAGAACATCACAGACATCCAGTGGGGCAACATCACATAATACCTCATCCTTGAAGGGTTGGATGCCATATGAAAATCGACACTGTTGGCTGACACGAAGATCTCATCCTTTCCGAAGCCACCCGATGTTGTATGGTTGTGGGTGTGGTGTTGTCGATAATCCCAACTGTTTGACGAACTCCGCTGAGATGAGGTTTTTCTGGCTTCCACTATCAACAATAAAATGCAGTGGGGTCCCCTTCACCCACATCTTTGAATGAAAAGGGTGCTCATCCTCTTCAGGATCTGTTGGTTCTTCTGGTTGAATTGTTGCGATCGCGACAATAGTAGTGGGGTCTGCGTCAATGATCTGTCCTTTACCAGTATTTTCAGAATCAGATTCTGAATCAGGGTTCAGCTCCTTGTCTTTGATATCGAACACCAATGATTGTTTTGAGTGACATTCATCGGTGTTGTGCCAAGGGATTTTGTGGAAATTGCACCATTTTCCGGTGTCCTTCTTTGTCTTCTCATGACCCTTCTTTTCCTGTGTCTTAGACTGGTTTTCAGGAGACTTTTTGTTAGGGTTGTCTTTGTCATACTTTGGTTGTTGCGAATTTGCAGACCCAAATTCCTGTTTTTTCTGGTGCTTAAATTTCTTCTCACTTTTAACAAGATATCGATAAGCAGCACCGAGTGATGAGATGTCTAGAAAATCCATTTCAGTCTGGATGTATCTGTGTAGATCCCCACAGTATTTTAGAACCAAATGTCACTCGGATTCTTTGATACCCAGCTTGTCGCGTAAGGTATGGAAGGTATTGGTGAACTCTGGAACTGCTTGGCCCCTCTCTTGTCGTAGTGTGGTCCATCTCATGTACTGGTCCTCATAGTTTCCAATAGGGTAATACTGTTCTTTTACCACATCCACAAAAAAATCCCAAGTGGGATTGGCCCCATATATTCCAGACTCCTCTGTGGAAATTTGATCCCAGTAAGTTTCCCACCAATTTTTGACATGAGGGAGAGCTTTAAGGAGTGTGAAGGTGATATTTTCTTTGTCAAAAAAATTGTGAACAGAGAAATAACCTTCTAGCAGAGTTAACCATTTTTCCAGGGCTTCTACATCTATCTGTCCTTCAAATACAAGAATATCAAAATTAACTTGTACCTTGAAAGGCGAGGTGCCTCCAAAGTGGCCACTTGATGAAGATGCGTCTGATGCTATCTGCAGGCATTGAAGGATGTGGGAAAAATTCTCCATCATTTCGTCCCTTTGTCGTGTGAGAGCTTGCTCAAGCAACAGATTGATAAGATCGTCTGCTCCGTTGTTTTTCTTTTCTTCCACCATTGAGGGTTTCTTGGGTGTGCGAGAGAGATTGTCTTCAAGAGAGACAAGCTTGAGACCCAACTTTCTATAATCAGACCTCATCGGGGACACGCACTGAAAAAAAAGGATCAAGAGAAGCCTCCTCTGATACCACTGATCCGGATTATTTTCGGCACGAAATGAGATCGGAGATATAATAAAGAATGCACAGAGATATCACAGATATTCAATAATATAATAGAAATGTATCGAAGATGCAACCATAAACACAGATACACAGTAATACACGATTTCTATTAATGAAATAAATGTACAGAGACTGTAAAATACAGAGTGAAAGACTCGATAGAATGGTGGGAGCTTATCTCTGAGAAGAGATGTGACGGCTACTCACATTCACAAGAAGATGATTAAAATGAGGCTCTGAAGGCCTTTTTACAACAAACAGGAATGCAAAAAACCCTATACATCCAAAAACCTAACCCTAGGAGATGAAGCGCCAAAAGTCATGTGGGCCCCGTTTGGGTAAGTGAGTACATCAACTTCCCAGGGTTGTAACTTTTGCATACGATCTCCGTTTTAGGCGTGTGATAGCTCGTTGGAAAGGTATCATTGAGGAGATTCATTTTGGGGGATCAATTATTCCTTCAATTATCATTGAGAACCTCTATCTCAAAAAAACTTCATTTGTGCCCTCAAAATGGCCCCAGAAGTTAAAACCTACTAAAAATAGTAAATTGCCAAAATTGCCAGAAAATTGTTTTGAGCCATTTGGAAAAGGTGGGTGGCCACCGATATCCACCTGGATCATGTATTCTAAGCATGGGAATTCCTACCTCATAAAATGGTATGTTATTATGCATATGCATGATTGTTGCAGGTCCCCGATCGATGCACTCCTTGTTTTCGACACACACATTCTAAAAAGAATTTCAGCTGTCACGAGTTCCAACTTCATACTTTGGGGGACATTCTATTACACATTATTTTGGTCACCTCAGTGGTAAAATGAGAACATGTGTTCTTGTTCCTTGAAAATATTAAGAGAAGACTTTCTCCATGAGAAAAGTGATTTTCTTTCCTCTCTCAAAAACCATGTCAAAGAAGGTCGTCGCACCATGCTATATGCATGGGGTGCGACGATGCCTAATCATCACACTCTTCCCTAAACTTGGACCGTGATGCCATCGCATGATGCTTATGCATAGGGTGCGACGATGCTTAAAGCATAGGAAAATTCAAAATTCATGAATGTTCTAGAAGGGAATCTTCTAGAAGATGAGGTGGCCTCCGATCAGTTTGGATCTTACTCGCTTCTCTGATTTAGTGGGATCATCCTAATCTCCTCATCCATCTCTCTTTCACACCATATAAAGAGGGATCTCTTATGGAAAAGGATAAGGTTGAATAGGCTAACATTTGTATGGAGAGTTACATTTCAGATTATGCTTGAGAGCTTTGCTTTAGTTCTTCAAGTCAGATTGTGGACCTTCTTCATTCAAGGCATTGGAGAAAAGGTGTGTGTGTTGAAGCAAAGAGCCATCGAAAGGGGACCTTTCAACATCAATTCATGGGTTGTATTCTCCACTTTCTATTTCATTTAATACAACAATACATTTGTTCCCTATAAAAGCATATCATCTTCTATTGTATAATTCCTTGATCATATACATAGACTTCATTAGATTGTATATATCTTTGTTTTCCCTACCCTACTCTCAATATTTAACATCAGATTCTGAAATTCATATACAAGAAACTACAGCCTGTACTCTTTCCAATTCAATTTGTCTCACCTCTTTTGGATTCTCTATGAAGATGTTATGACTATTTTACCTGGAACACCTGTTTATGACTAGCTTCAGGACTAGTCAAAAACCCTATCTTCCAAAGAGTGTATCTCCAAAATTATAGCGAATAAAGAGTTGATACTTTCACACAGGTACCTAGATATGTCTTCTTAATATCCTTCGAATTTCACCATCTGAATCGTTCTAGAAACAAAGTTATAACAAAAATGATAAGATGACCTGTAAATAACATAACTTAGAACACATCACCAAAATACTTCATCCTCCCTTGAAATTCAACCTTATTTACTTCAGATTTCCTCGTAAATTCGATTTATATCTCCTTGTTCATTAATAAACTTATGTGTGTTGAAAAATGAATGTATAATGAGATGTATTTATACCCTTTATGTCACTTCCTTTTAACATTAGGGCCCACATGTAGTTTCTGCTTCAATTCACATTGTCATCTTCAAAAATTCATTTCTCCTTAGTCGTGAGGATCCACGTGACGTGCCACATACCACCAGAAGTAGCATGAATTATACTATGCATCCATGGGTGTTGTATCTGCATGTGTAATTTCCTTCATGTTTATCTACTTCGATTAACTATGGGGTCCAAAAGCCAATTTCTAGGGTTGACATCAATGACAACAACCAATATTCCAAAACTTCCAATGGAAATATCATATGGAGGATTTATTAAGAAGTAAAGGCTTGTACCATATTACCTTGGGAAAGGAAAAAAAAACCTATTGATGCTGATAAGAAAGTAAAATGGGCTAATAGGAGTGACAAATCACGTGGACTAATCAGAATGTCCATCTCTCCTAATTTAAGGGTCCACCTTAAAGAAATTGATGACCCCGATGAAGCTTGGGAAAATATTGAATCTATGTTTGGTAACCTCAATATTATTCGAGCACAAAAATTAGAAATAAAGTACCGAATTTAAGTCCAAGTGATTTTTATTGCATTGGGGACTATCTATCTAAGTTTAAAACACTCATAATATTATGTGAAGAATGTGAGATAAAGATGGAGGAAGAGCGTTGCATCTATCTTATTCTTTCTAAGCTAGGTAGTGCATATTCTATGTTTGTATATACATTTTATGCCATGAGATAGGCTTTAGGGAAAGCTTATCAAAAACCCTCTCTTGAGTCCTTTTGTGCTTCTTTGATTAGAGAGGAAGATAATCTTGTACAACTTGGAGTGATCAACATTGCAGGTACCTCCAACAAAGCCTTAGTCGCCCAACCGAAAGATAAAAACAAGAATCCCAAGAAGCAACATCCTCGCTACAAAAACAAGCAACATAAGGGTCCCAAGCCCACTTAGACAACTTCATCTCCTAATGGTGACAAAGGAGAAAAATATAAAAATAAGAAGACTAACAAACATTTCAACTTTTGCGATAAAGATGGTCATGATGAGTCCAAATGTTTCAAGAATATTACAGCTTTAGAAGAAGCAATTAAGAATCACAATATCAATATTGATTTTACTTCTTCTTCTTCTTCTCATGGACATGCACTTTTTGCTTCTGGTTTCTCCTTCAATACAACTTCTTCTTCTTCTTCTGATAAGTGGATTATTGATTATGGAGCATCTTATCATATGGCTAAGGATAAAGACATATTTTTCTCTCTAAATGAATGTAACACCAAGAAAACATTTTTTGGTGATAATATATCTCTTAGTGTTGTGGGATCTAGAACAATTCAAGTAGATAATGGTCATTTCAATGATGCATTATGTGTTCCAAGTATTTCTTGCAACCTTCTATCAGTGTATCAAATCACTCATTTAGGTGAATGTAAAACTATAGAGTATTGACCTCACTAAGTTGTAATCAAGGATCTAAAAAATCCTAAGCATGTTCTTGCAACTGGAATTGCTGATGATATTACCAGGTTGTACAAGTTTTACAACTTTGAGTCATCATATTTTTCATCAATTTTTGTTGCTCATAGCGATGCCTTGAGAAAAATTTGGCACGAGCGGTTTCATCATCTAAAATATCACTCATTACAACAACTATGTAATCAACATATGGTGATTGGACTTCCTCTTGTTTCATGCAGAGATGGTGTTTGTGCCGGTTGTGTTCTCGAAAAACATCATTAGGACAGTTTTGACAAACATGCCTCTTGGCATGCCTTGGGCCCTTTGCAACTTGTTCACAGTCATTTGTGTGGTCCACTTTCTACTCATTTTTTTCTGGGTGCAAGTATTTCTTAACTTTCATTGATGACTTTTCCAGACATACTTGGGGTTACTTCTTAAAAATTAAGAGCGAAGTTTTTGATAATATTTTGGCTTACAAGGACCTTGTATAAAAGAAATTTGGACATCAAATTCAAAGATTATGAACATATAATGGAAGCGAATATGTGAACAATAATTTTACAAGTTACTGCACTACATAGGGAATCCAAATCAAACACACTATTCCATATACACCACAACAAAATGGTGTTGCTGAGTGAAAGAAACACACATTAAAATAAATGGCTAATTGTATGATCCAGTCTAAGGGATTAAATCTAAAGTATTGGGAGAAAGCCATCAACTGTGCAAATTACATAATAAATCACACTCCCACAAAGGCTCTTAAAACTATAACATTGGAAAAAGCTTGGACTAAAATTAAACCAGATGTAAGTCACTTCCATCTATTTGGCAATATAGCATGGGCTCACATTCTTGATGAGAAAATGAAAGCATTGCATCCTAAAAGTGAGAAGTGTATATTTGTTGATTATTCTGAAGATGTCAAAGGTTATAGACTTCTTCAACCACATTGTAATGAAATTGTTATTAGAAGAGATGTTAAATTTGATGAAAATATCTTGGCCTGCTAGCCTAATTTGACGATTGTGCCTCCTTCGAATTGCGATCCATACTCAACATTTGTGCCTTATTATATTTCTATTTTGGTTTCTTATTCATATGATGACAATGAGGATGAAAATCCACCTCCTCCTGCTCACTTACCTCTAGATGAGTCCTTTGAACCTGAACCAACACCATCTCCATCACTTCCTAGATGGGTCAGCTCAACATGAGAAGTAGTTGGTGATATTATCAGTGATCCTTCAGATCAACATCGGACACGTTCACAGTTCCAGTGAGCCTCTTCTCTTTTGGCTCAAGTTTCATAGACTCATGATCCAAATACATTTTCAAAAGCTTAAGATCATCTAGATTGGGATACAATAATGAATGAAGAGTATCATTCTTTAATGGAAAACGATACTTGGGACATTGTACCTCTTCCAAAAGGAAGAAAACTTGTTAGATGTAAATGGGTCTACAGAACTAAGTATGCATTAGATGGAAGTGTTGAAATACACAAGGCTCGGTTAGTTACCAAAGGATTTTCCCAAGTTGAAGGAATTGACTATAATGAAACCTTTTCCCCTATAGCCAAAATAAATTCCATATGCCTTGTTAATAATCCTTAATGGAAAATGATACTTGGGATCTTGTACCTCTTCCAAACGAAAGAAAAATTGTCATATGTAAATGGGTCTAAAGAACTAAGTATGCATCAGATGGAAGTGTTGAAAGACACAAGGCTCGGTTAGTTGCCAAAGGATTTTCCCAAGTTGAAGGAATTGACTATAATGAAACCTTTTCCCCTATAGCCAAAATGAATTCCATGTGCCTTGTTCTTTCCCTTACTTCCTCACATAAATGGGAGGTCCATCAGATGGAGGTTAATCGTCCTTCTTGCAAAGAGATTTGCAAGAAAAAATCTACATGGAACAACCTCCTAGCTATGTCCAAAATGACTCTAGCCTTGTTTGTCGCCTTAAAAAATTCTCTTTATGGTCTTAAGCAAGCTCCCCGAGCTTAGTATGCCAAAATGGACAACTTTCTTATTGACATCGGATTCTCTAGATACCATTCTGACCCTAATGTCTATACTAAGAAAGTAGGAAACCATCTCATAATCCTTTTTCTTTATGTTTATGACCTTATCCTTATTGGTATTGACTCAAAACTTTTAAACCATGTGAAAACCAACCTTAAGAAGAATTTTGAAATGACAGACTTAGGATTTTTGCACTATTTCTTTGGCCTCCAAGTTTTGTAAACCAATAAAGGAATTTTTCTTTTCCAATATAAGTATGCTTGTGACTTTCTTCATCGTTTTCACATGGACGATTGTAAACCAACCCATTCTCCCTTCTAGTATGGAATCAAGCTTACTGCCACCTGTACTTCTTCTGAAGTTGATGCCACCCTGTACCATCAATTAGTTGGTAGCCTCTTATACTTGACTCACACCCGTCATGATATTTCCTTTACTGTTGGTCTTGTTTCCCAGTATATGAAAAGACCCCATGAAAGCCATTGGAAAGAAGCTAAAAGGATACTTCAGTATGTCCATGGTATATTTCATTTTGGGATACATTATAGTTCAGGAGAGACTCCTTTATTGGTTGGTTTTATTGATTCAGATTGGGCCGACGACCCTGATGATCAGAAGTCTACTGCAGGTTATGTTTTCAGCCTTGGTTTGGGACCTGTCACTTGGGACTGTAAGAAAAAACATGCTATAGCACTTTCTTCATTAGAAGAGAAGTATTGAGCAACAATAAATTCAAGTTAGGAAGCCTTGTGGCTTTGACAGATCCTTTCAGAGTTTGAATTCCAGAAGCAATATTCGACCAGCCTTTGGTGCAACAATCATAGTGCCATCAAACTCACTAAAGACCCATTTCAACATCAATGCAACCAACACATCGAGATACACATTCACTTCATCAGAAAGATCATTCATGATCAAGTTATTGAAGTGCTCTTTTTCCCTACAAAAGATCAAGTTGCAGACATTTTCACAAATTCTCTTACAGAAGCAAAGTTTTCCAAACTTTGATCTATATTAGGAGTTCATGAAGTTTTCATTAAGGGGGGATATGCTCTAATGCCTCCTTCCTTCTCCTATTGTGTCATATTGTAAATCCTTCAATCCTATCCCAAGTTGTTCTAAAGGGGGGATGCTAGGATATTTAGACACTTATGAGTTAGTTAAGATCTACTTGGTCTAATTTATCGTTAGTTAAAGTTGAGTTTCTTAGTGTGTTTATTTAGTATCCATTAGTATGCATTTGTATTTAGGAAATTCGACGATATCGATATGTTCTCGACATATAGTGATCTGACAATTCATATTTTCCTTGATCTTAACGACCATTGATCCATGGCTTAACACCCGATTGGTCTATGATATCTCTTTAAAGAGCATGGAGGTTCATTTTTCGATGATTGATTGTGAGAAAATCTCTTGTAAAATATCTCTGCAATCTTTTACTTTTGCATTAATAAAATGCTCCAAGTGGCCACGTTGGTTGGGCCCGTGGATGTTTCCCTGTAGGGGTTTTACCACTTCAAAACGTTGGTGTGTTGATATTTGATCTTGTTGTGTGAGTGGTTGCTGAAGGTGTGTGTCCTCTATTGGAATACTTATGTCGTTGAACACAAATTACATAAAGTTGTTGCTCTGCCTAAACTTATGCCTTACACTGATATGATAGGATGGGCCCTGAAACACATGGATATCTGAACAAGAAGCATCTTCAGTCATCGGAAGACCTTCATCGGCTCTTTTCGACCCGAATATATTCAAGTAATGTTTAAATTATCTTTGAAACCCAAATATACCTACAATTCATCGTTTATATTGAAGTTTGAGGATGAGGAATGCACTAAATATGATAGAACCATCCACGTCATAGTGAAAACCTAGTGAGGTAATCCAAGAAAGTTCAATTCTGATACCCATGGTGTATATTATACAACATCCTGTGATGCTCATATCATTTATATCGCCATGATTCTCTATAGAATGTTCAATAGGAAAAATCTGTTAAGGTCCTAACCCGCACATAGGTAGATCAATGTATTCGGATGTAATAAAGGTCAATATTAATAAGACCTTTCAATAAAATAGAATAAGGCGGATGTAAGAAGACCTAATAGAAGCTTCTGCTTCTAGAAGGATCTTCTTCTAGATGCTTCTTTTTAGTATAAATAGGAGTCGAGGGTATGAGAACCCTAGCTTGGATATTATTGTAA
>ML811464.1:45668-91050 GCA_009831015.1 Picea engelmannii
CTTTTTTGTAAATTTTGCAAGCATTGCTTTTGGTGTTTTTGTCACAAGGGTATAATCTCTAGGTATTGGTCTTGAGTGCTTGTTTGACAAAGGATCTTTGATTTATTTGAAGTTTTGGATTGTTTTTTACTTTATGGATTGTTCATTGATTGAGAGACAATTTTTCTTTTGTATTTGACAAAAGTTTTCTTATCATTTCATTTTTTGTCTACATTATAAGTTTGATTTGGGAATAGTGTTGAGAATGTGTTAATTTTTCTCGGATTACACTTTATTTTCTTCACTACATCTCTGATCTGATCCGAGAAAGAAAGAACTGGAGTCATTCTTCTTTTTAGTAGTCTTTTACAAGAAAATTGTTGCATTCAAAATATTGGTTAAAAGAGAAAAAATGGAAATTTTGTAGTTTTTGATTATTTGGAATCTTTTTCATTCAAAAATTGAGAAATTTTGTTTCATAGATTTTGTATTTCAAAAAGAAATACATTCTCCCTATTTTAATTAGAGTTCATCTAATTAAAATATTGCATAATCATCTCTTATTTCATTTTATTGGGTCAAGGTCATATACATCATCAATTTCATTTATGTTTCCCTTTTGAGTAAACAACAACCTTTAAAATACAACGCAATTTTAAAATTTATTAGCAACTTTTATTTTCTAGAAATTATCTACACCAACATTAGCTAGGATAGAGCTTTGGAATAGGTTGTAAGGCATACTCTCCAAAGCATCAAAACACGTAATAGTATCTTTTGATAGGGAGAGTTCAAATCCACTTGCTACATTTTGTCCTGGGAAGCCCTTCTAACATAAGGGTCAATCATGAGGTCACATTAATACTGGTAGGGTTACTCACCCTTCTTTGTCGGTCTTAGTGTAGAAATTGCGCGTATTAATGGGGGTCACTTGAGAAGAAAATCCTCTGGGGACCTTCTCGAGTTGATTTCGGGCTAGATACCCTGACTTTGCTCATTGATCGGACTCTCGACTGTTTCCCTAGGCATCATTGTCGTAATTAGTAAACTTAGTAGCCTATCTCTTTAGGGTCTTTACATGAGGTGACTGTGGAGGGGAAAGTATTCATGGTACCTGGAATCGACGTTGGCCAAACTTACTCGGGCTCCTTGGAGGGTATACCCATGATTATGTGTGGGATCTTTCTCTAGGGTGTAAGTTCGTTAAGTAGGTCATCAACGCAAATTTTCCACCCGCTTTATCCCAGCTCCTTCTTGTCTTGATTTTGTGACGTTGGATTTCATGACCAACTAGCAACTTCGAAATAATAAAGTCTGTTTTCTTGTTTGATTTCTAGATTTTATTAGTGTGTGTTGTTTGTTTCTCTAGTTGGCCATAGATTTCTTTCATTCTTTATTTGGTGCGGCCAACATTGGCCCTCACCGTTCACGTAGGATGCAAGGGATACCACCGGAAGATCCAGAAGATTACGCTCCTTTGCTTCCTAACTCACTAGAGGGTTCCCTTGAAGGAGAAGTCAATAATGACATAGCCTCTGAGATTGGAAGTTCATCTCCATTAGAAGAGTCAATACTTCCATTAAACTTGTTATTGAGTGTTGCACAAGATCCACATTTGCTTCGGATTAATTCATCGGGAGACATTGTTGCTGACGAGTATATTGAAATACCTACTGGACCTCATGTAGAGTCTGGTGTGGATGATCCATTTTTTCTAATTGAATCGTTTAGAATTCCAGTTCACATTGTTGGAAAGTTTAATCCTATCACTCCTGGTCCTAGTCATACTCTTTGGAGAAGTTCTTCATGACAAGATATCTTTGATAAACTAGGAATGAGTTGTTTATGATCGAGAGCTTCTAATCAACCTATGGAATCACAGACGCCTGTGACTTCCACCACTTATACAGTACCTTTAGATCATTTTACTAGAACAACCAGTAATGTTGTCACAGTGTTAGACCAATTGGTGGTTGTTTCTCACTCAATTTTTACTCTCCAACTCGTTAACTCTACTGTGGTTCCGCAAACTACGCCTATTTATGTCGGAAATGTGGTTATCACTCAATCTCCTATTGGAACATCGCTTCCATTTAGATCAAATATGTCACTTCCCCCTGGGTATAATGCTTTAAATACTTCCATTGCTAATCCTTCCCAGAATCCATTCGGAGGGTCTAATATTTTTGTTCCTCCTAGGTATAATGTTGTTAGTCATTTTATTCCTACGCTTGCCTAGGTTCTCTCCAGAGGGCCTCACATTTCTCCTCCACTCTTGTATGGAGGATCTAATCATCCTGGATCTAGTAGCTCCAATAAATTTGGAGGTACAATTCATATCGTCGCTTCTGGTTTTCAAATTCCTATTGGAGGGCAACCTCAAGTTGGAGGCCATAACCCAGTTTATGGACAAAACATACATGTGTTACAATCTCAACCTTGGAATTTTCCTTTCCAAGGCAATCAAAAACTGCATGGGGGTCCACATCCACAAATTAGTTTATTTATACCCCCTAATCTTGGACAACGTATCTAGGTTCTATGAATCCAACTTGGGGTCAGAATTTTTAGTCTAATGTTCTTTTTCAAGGAAGCCTACCCAATCAACCCACTCCTGTTGAATATTTGACTAAAAATCCTCCACCACCGAATTTTATGGGACTTGCTAACTATCTACAAACTTATTATGGTCTTGTTGGTATAACTATGTGATTACCTCCTCAAAACTACCAGTTTCCTCAAGTGAACAGACAATTTCCCATTCTAGCTACTTTGGATTTACCAGATTTATCTAAGATTTTGGATGATCCTATTTTTCATTCTCCTTATTGGCCCATCATACCAGCCAAATTACCATCATACATTCCTAAGTTTGACAACCGATCAGGAGAAGACCCAAATAATCACGTCATGACATTCCATCTTTGGTGTTCTTCCAACTCATCGATGGATGACTCTATAAGATTACGATTTTTTCAACAAAATCTTATGGGTTCGACAGCCAAATGGTATATTGAGTTACAATGAGGATTATTTAATGACTTTAATACCTTATCCATGGCCTTCTTAATGCATTACCAATTGTCAATATGATATGAGACTTGAACTGAAATTTTGAGTTCATTTAAACAATCCTCTTCTACTCACATTTCCGATCATATTCATGAGTGGAGGAGGAGAAGACGCTTAATCAAAGTCCCCCTTCCTGATCAACTATTGGCCGAGTGGTTTACCAAATCACTCATTGGTCCTATAGCCCATGATGTGGCCATGGGAGGTGTCGTCACTGAAGAGCAAACGATTAGTCATGCTCAATATCTGGATCTCGTTTATTCACAAACGGGAACACTATATGACTTGATCCTTGATGATCCTCGTCCATCTACTAATGTCGAGGTTAATGTCGAGGTTTAGGTCTTCAATGAAACTCTTGATTACAACCTTCTACTTGGTTGTAACTAGATTGATTCCATGCGCATAGTTGTTTCTACGCTTTTCCATGTGTTACGTTTCCCACACTAAGGAAAAGTCATTACTGTTGATCAAACGACCTTCTTTAATTCTGATTCACGTCCTAGAAACATACCTTTCATTTCGAAAACACCTCCTAGTTATGAGAATGTTGGCATGGGTCTTTTAAAAGATTCAAAGTTAATGGGTACCTTTCCTATTCTGCCACTCGATATTCCTCCTCCTTTTGTCACCTAGATTAACATGATATCAACCTCTGTTAGTGAAACCCATGAGCCTTATGACCCATGGATAGTTCCTAGATCTGATGTCTGTCTCCGTTACGATGACCAAATGCCTTTAAGTCCAGTAGAATCAACTTATCAATATATTCAATCGACAACTCCTTCTCCTCCTTCTCTCTGTGATACGTTTCCTGATCTGTTCCACGTGATATTACCTACTGATGAGATGATCATGACAATCAAGTATATGGAAGATACTCTTTGAAATGATGGGCATCATCGTTATGTTCTCTTCTTGGAACCTAAGACCATAGAGAGTTACCAATGGATTTTGAATTCGTCTATAGTTGTCATTATTTCCTATGTTCCTGAATCAACAAACATTGTTTTGTATGAAGGGAACTTAGGTAATATTACTCCTACCATCCCTCTTGACATATAGATTAAACCCAGAGTCATGGAAAATGTTCATATTGGTGCCTCATGTTCTACTGATGAGGCCCACACTTATAAATCCCTTTTCCAAGAATTCCGTGACGTTTTTGCCTAGAGTTATGAAGAGATGCCTGGTATTGATCCTGATATTGTTGTCCATGAGATTAAGACTTACATGGAAGCTAAACCCATTCGAGATATACTTCACCTAGTACATCCACGTAAAGATGCTACTATTAAGATTGAGGTTGAAAAAATTCTTAAAGATGGGTTTATCTATCTTGTGGCTTTGACTGATTGGGTGTCCAATCTTGTTCTGGTTACTAAGAAACAAGGCACGATCAATTATTTTGTAGATTATAGGGATATTAATAGGGCTTTTCCCAAAGACAACTATCCAACCCCTTTCGTTGACCAGATTGTTGATGACTGTGACGGGAGTGAAATCTTCTCCTTGATGGACGATTTCTTCGGCTATAATAAAATCAATATTTTACTCGTGGATCAACATAATAATGATTTCATTTTGCCTTGGGGAACCTTCGCATACCGAAAACTACCTTTTGGTCTCAAAAACTTTGGTGCAACTTTTCATCACGCTATGTCTTATGATTTTCATGACATTAAGAACATTTTCCAACCCTATCTCGACGATCTATGTTTGAAAAACAAGATCACAAAGCAATAAAATAAAAAAAATGTGGAAATAAAACAAAGAAGATACACAATACAATAGAGACACAGATATACGTGGTTCACCCAGTGTGGGCTACGTCCACCAGAGAAATTGCCAGGTCCTTCCTTTATTATTATCCAATGATATAAGGGATACAACCTATAACAAACCCACTGTAACTTCCTCTTCATTCTCTCACAGTCTCCTATCTCAGAATACAATATTCGCTATCATACTTAGCCACAATACATTTCCCTCATAAAAGAGGGTTGCCTTCTAGGGAACAAAACCCTAACATAATTTCTACTATTAGATTTGCGACCTTATAATGAATGGTCCAGATTTACAATGAAATTACAATATACATTTATAAGGCAATTTTTCCTTTGAGGGCTTCACCCCCAAACCCTTGCCGGGGGCCTTCTTTCCCCCAGACCCCGCAAAGGGGGTAACCCCCCCTCTGCACTCCCTCACGTAAAAGAGCGTACATTCTTCTAGGGTGTAAAGTCTTCATGGGGTATAACAAACGACTGAAAACACAAATACCTATGAATCTGGAAGATAATAGGCTTCTCAACCAACAATCTACCGATGCATTCTATGCATTGTCAAGATCACTCGACACATCTACGGGCCATTTTCATATGCTGTCGTTATTATCGCATATGATTGAATCCACACAAATGTGTTTTCTGTGTGGAGTCTGGACGAATTCTTGGTTTTATCGTGTCTATACATGGGATTAGAGTAGACCCCTTGAAGGTTGAGGCTATTCTAAATTTACCTCCTCCTTCCACACTTTGCCAACTCCAAAATTTGCAAGGGAAGGCGAACTTTTTGCGTCGATTCATTCCCAACTATGCTGAATTAATGAAAGGATTTACTTGACTTCTTAAAAAGGGTTATGATTTTGTATGGGACGAAACTGCTAACAAAGCCTTTGAATCTTTGAAACTTGCCTTAACCCGTACACCGTTATTGTTTCCACCTGATTATAGTTGAGATTATTTCCTGTACTTAGCTTCATCGAAATCTACCATTTCTATGGTTCTGGTCCAAGAGTATGATTCGCACAATGAACATGTTATATAGTATATGAGTTGGAGTCTCACGACCATCAAAACCAAATATTGGCATGTGGAGAAATTTCCCTTGACAACTGTTCAAGTTGTTCAATGTTTTAGTCACTACATCTTATTATGCAGAACTAAAGTAATTTTTGATTGCAACCCCATGCAACACATCCTTACCCGACAATTGTTGGGGGGAAAGTACTCAAAATGGATAGTTATTCTCCAGGAGTTTGAATGCGCCAAGTCAAATATGTCTTTGGTGTTTTTCGAATTGATATGCGACCTTCCCTCTACTGAAACATAAACTGTTGCAGAGGATTCCTTACCTGACGAATCTCTCTTTCTGATTAGTTATGATGACCTATGGTACAGAGATATTATCATTTATATCCAGACTCAAACTTTTCAGCTTGATATTTCTAGTACAGATCGTCGTCGTATCCGGTATCAAGCCCATCAGTACATCATCCTTGGTGATACCCTTTACTGTTGTGGTATTGATTCCATATCTCGACGATGTATCACCTATGATGAAGCTGAGAAATCTTTGAATGACCGTCACTCTAGAGCATGTGGCGATCATATGTCTGTGTATGCCACTGCCCAAAAGATCTTACGAGCTGGTTATGTCTGGCCTTTAGTGTTTAAGGATTACATCACTGCCGTCCAGAAATTCCACACTTGTCAAACCTACAACAATAAGACCCGATCTCATCTTGCTCCCTTACATCTTGTAGTTTCCGTTGGTCCATTCGCTAAATTGGGGTATTGAATTCATGACATGTAACCCTCATTCGACCAGGGGGCATGGATACATTATTGTAGTCGTGGATTATTTCACTAAATGGGTCAAGGTGATTCCTACATTTGATAATACCAGGAAAACTGTAGCATTATTCATATTCAATCATATCGTTATTAGATTTGGCGTCCCTCAATCCATCGTCACTTATCACGATAGTCATTTTAATAATTTCATGATGTCTGAACTTATCGAAACGTTGGGTCTTCGACATGGAAACTCAATCCCCTATTATCCACAGACCAATGGCCATGTTGAAGCAATCAACAAAATACTCACTACTATGCTTCGACGAATGGTAGGAATTCACAAGTCAAATTGGCATGCAACATTGTTCTCGACATTATGGGCCTATCAGACATTCGTTAAGTCTGCCACAGGATTTACACCTTTCCAATTAGTATATGGTTTGAATGTGAAATCCCGTATTTATAACTAGCTGTCGAACTTCTCCCTAAAAACTCAGCTGAAGAAGAACATATTTTGTACTTGATGCAATTAGATGAAACCCACTGTGATGTGGCCTTAGTCATTGAAACTCAGAAAAGCATGTCAAAGCTCAATATGAAAAACATGTCAAACCACGTGTATTTTTTGAGGGTGATCTAGTTCTCCTTTACGATCAGGATCGTGACTTACTAGGCGTCGGTAAATTCAAACCCATGTGGCGGGGTCCTTATATTGTAAAACGAGTTTTATAGAAAGGGGATTATGAGTTGGTAGATTATGATGGAATTCCTTTGAGTGAACCCAGGAATGGGCTTTACTTGAGGAAGTACTATGCTTAAATTATTTTTTCATGAGTGCTGTGTATTTTTAGTGTATCATACTCTTATGTGCTTTTTTGTTTTTGGTTCCACCTTTCGGCTGCTTACCTTGCACTGTGATTGGTTTCTATATGTTGGTGCCTTCACTACCATATGTCAAATTTTCTAATGGCACTATTCGTAGTACTCAAAACTTAGCATCTGCTGCTTGGGAAATCTATGCACCTACAGATGAATTGATCAGTCTACATGGTGTTTTCCTTGGTTGTGAAACTAATAATATCACAAAATATAGTGCAGTTGTTGAGTTGTTAATTGACATCGTTTCACTTGGAATCCATCATCTTATTGCACGACTTGATTATTAATTAGTATTTCTATAGTTGAGTAACGTTTATTCCATTTGAAGTCCTACTTTGTTATGAGTATATTTACAAATTCGCCTCTTGGAATGAAATTTCGATTACATTGAATATCAACACATTCCTAGATGTATTAATACATTAACATATGCATTGACTAATTATGTGTTAGACAGACATTTGAGACATTTATAAATCCAATCACACTTTTTACAAAAACAAGTAAGACGGTAGGAACTTTATATTTATAACGATAAAATTTTACAAAAAAATGTTTTGTCCGAAGACCAAAATATCAAAAATGTGAAGCTCATAAGATTCATACTCAAAAAATAATAAAGGATGATGCTCACTATAACAAGCGACTTCCCATGCTACCCTACGGAGAAATCGACCAATAGATGTGGATACGCCCATTGTGTGGTGTTGGTAGTGCCTAGGGAGCTCATCCACAGTGGTGTTAGGGACATGCATGGTCAATCCCTCCAGGTTTTGTTCTATAGCCTCAAGATATGCAACAGCCACTCCTACTAAAACACCTATCTCTCTGTGCCTATGGATAGGAGACGATCCCAACGGACGATAAGGCATCCATCTGCATTGATGAGAGCACTCGATTAGTCATCGGATAAATAACACAATTTTCTTTTATATCATTAAAATAACAAAACATTATATAAGCAAAATTTTCCTTCTTACCTATGTCACCCCACTGGGATCCATTAGGAAGAGCTAGGTCTATATCCCCATGGAAATCTACCCCAACATACGCATAAGATTCCACCATGAGCAGTTGATTACTCAACCATTGGAAGAATACATTGTCATATTTGACGATGGGAACACCACCATGTCGAGCCATGAGATCCACCCATCTCTTCATTCGTGGATCCTGTGGAGTGGGTTACATAGGGGTGATTTTAGTGGCTAAATTTCGTTCATGGGATAATTTTCCACGGTTTTTCACAAAAAAAGATTCATCATTCTAAAAATGATTCGCCCAAATTCTATAGGATAAAATTATTTTACCTTAAAAATCGCCAAGATTTTATACAAACTATACAAAATCCTTAGAAATTTGAATTTTTTTACAAAAATATCGCCAAACATTTATAGTTGGAATATGAAGGATTAGTAAGATTCACTAAGGTTTCTACATTTTAAAATAAATTTACATCCTTAAAATCATCTCGGTATACCCCACTCCACCTACATACGTAGGACATGGACCCTCTCTAGGAAGGACACCAAAATGGACCCATATCCAAATTTCTTTAACCAATCGTTTTGACACTTGGTAAGTTGTTTCTTCATGATTTTTAGGACCCCATCACACCAGTTGAAGACCTTGGGCTCCATACATTCTATCACATACTGAAAATGGATTTGCAAAGCCATATGGGGAGTTGGACTCCTTTCCATGTGAGTAATAATGTAAAAGATAGTCCGGAATGGAAGATCTCAGACATCCCTGATGGCTACCTTACCACTGTGTTTCTCAGTACTTGGCGCACAATGGTGGCAAACGTAGTAATCCATAGGCTCACCTCCACGTCTGCTGCCTGTAAGTGACACCCGTGAACCATGACGAGATAGACCTGTCAGGAAATAGACATCCTCTATATCTATTGTGAGTGTGTGGACACCCATGCGAAATGCCTGCTCGTCCACATCCCACATGTGAACTAAGTATTCCAATAGTCTCAACTGGGCTCTCATGCCTTGAATCCTAAATTTGTTTAGTAACCCACACTGCCTTAGAGACATAACTATCCCCGGGTCATTCCCAATGAAGTAATCATCTTCTTCATTCTCTCACTCATGCCACTCCAGCATCTTGACCAAGGAAACCCTACCAAGGAACAATAAAATAAGATTAGAAACATAAAAACAATTCCTGGGTTTTTCTTTCTAGTTAGGTTTGTCTTTTTAAATTTTTGGCTGTGGTCGTTGTAGGGCTATGCATTCATGCAAAGTGACGTTGTCACACCCTTCTTATAGGGTCGCCTACGATGATCCTAGATCATCGCAGTTAACGATATAAGGTGTCTGCATTGACCTCAATGTGCAGGTAGCCCCAAAAAAATGACCCAACACACTAATTTGACCAATAAAAATCAATTTTGAAACCATGAAAAGATGAAGAGGAAGGAGATTACATGTTTTATGGATACAATTAGCGAAATGATCCACCACATGCTCTGGAATGAATAGTTCAAATGCGGGGAGAAAAAGGGATTTGGAACACTATTCGGGTAAATTTGCAAATGAATTGGTAAAATAATGTTTTTGGTCTATTTTATTGACTTTTATCACTTTTTTATTTGCAAAATTATATATTTTCATATTTTATCCATACCCTAAAGTCCTAACAACTTGGAAAGTGTTGACTTTTGTAGATGAAAAGGTCTAGAAACGAGACATTGGAACAAGTGTCTACTCCTTTTTGATTTGTTTTTTGCATATTTTTCGCATGTACAGATCCTTTTAGAGTTTTTTTAGGAAAAACTTCGAGAAAGTCTTAATTCTTTCTCACGCTCATGAAACCATGAGAACCTAATCGAGACGTCTTTTGTCATTTTTCGAACTTGTATTGGCAATACGAAAAATGAAACATATGGAGTATTCTTTAATCTCTTTTCAAGCTCCTTAAAAATGAAAAGATGGCCAAGCGATCTTGTTCTTTTCACGCTCGTAAAAGTATTTGAAGAAAACATCTGATGAGCAATAGGTTATCTCTTTTTTGGTCTTGTCATATCAACTTATGAAAAAGGACCTGATGGATTTCTCTTTAAGTGATTTCTAGACTCTCTAAAATTGAAAGCCCCTTGAGTTTTCTTTCCTTGGACTCATTAAACAAGCATCGAAACACCCATATGGGATCGAACCACTCCTTCTTAGGGTTCGTTAAATATATTCTGAGGGACTCCTCTAAAGGATGAGCTTACATTTACAATAATATGTTATCCTCCTCAAGCTTGCATAAAAATAAATAGGTACTCGCTAGAAATGGTGGGGGGGAATTGGGAAAGAAATGTGTCTCTGTATCTGTGTTAGTGGCAATAATAGTCACTCTTGAACACGACACCCCCCTTCATCATTGTATCCGAGTTGGGAAATCCATTTGTCTCTCGTTTGACCATCCAAAAGTTCATATGTTGGGTCCTCCTTGAGTAAATGCTTCCAAGACAATTGTCGTGTCATTCATATGTTCAAGAGAAGTCCAACCTAAACGAGCCTTCTATCGAGTCGACCATCTGCAATTATAAATTTCCTACCATGTTGACCTTCCCTGTGTTAGTTCTGAATCACTTCATACTATGATCTACTTCAAAATATGTTACATATTTCGTGTCATTGATGGGGGATATATCAAAGCCCTCCTATGATGAGTCTTTTCTTTTTGACTTCAACTCATTATCCAAGAAAAAGATTTAGAAATAATTTAGTACCTTAGAGCTTGCATGCCTCAATGGCAGGTTCCTTCACTTCTGACAGTGGGTTCACATCATTAACCCCTGATTGGGAGATTCCATCGAGTGTTCAAATTCAAATCATTTATTCAAATTAGTTGGCTTGTACTAGGGTACCTTGGGATTCATTGACATCAATGGTGATTTCCCTCGCACTTGTTAACGATTTTCATTAATGACCGGTAATCAAGTGGTTTCTACCATGTTTGAATTCAACACCTATAATCACATGGATAGACTCGTACTTAGAGATGATGGAAATGAAGAACCTGGATCTCATCATGTTTTGGTCCATGTTGTGACGGAGTATTCATGAGTTTATACTGACACATAGATCCATTTTGTATGTCTCATGGCTATGTCCGAATTTAAATTCTTTTAAAGCATAGATCCACAGTGTATACATGGTGGATATGATGAATCATGATGACATGGATCCACAATGTATGTTTAGTGTCCATGACTCGCTTGACACTTATGATTAGAGTCACTCGTAGTGATCTGGATTATTTTCGGCACAAAATGAGATCGGAGATATAATAAAGAATGCACAGAGATATCACAGATATTCAATAATATAATAGAAATGTATCAGATATGCAACCATAAACACATATATACAGTAATACATGATTTATATTAATGAAATAAATGTATAGAGACTGTAAAATACAGAGTGAAAGACTCGATAGAATGGTGGCAACTTATCTATGAGAAGAGATGTGACGGCTACTCGCATTCGCAAGAAGATGATTAAAATGAGGCTCCAAAGGATTTTTTACAATAAAAAGGAATGATAAAAACCCTAGACATCCAAAAACCTAACCCTAGGAGATGAAGCGCCAAAATTCATGTGGGCCCCGTTTGGGTAAGTGAGTACATCAACTTCCCGGGGTCGTAACTTTTGCATACGATCTCCGTTTTAGGCGTGTGATAGCTCGTTGGAAAGGTATCGTCGAGGAGATTCATTTTAGGGGATCAATTATGCCTTAGACTATCATTGAGAACCTCTATCTCAAAAGAACTTCATTTGGGTCCTCAAAATGGCCCCGAAAGTTAAAACTTGCTAAAAATAGAAAATTGCCAAAATTGCCAGAAAATTGTTTTGAGCCATTTGGAAAAGGTGGGTGGCCATCGATATCCACCTGGATCAATCCTCCCTCCTTAGGAAGCAATGGTCTCCATTTCGTTGAGTTCTCGGGGGAGAGGGAAAAGTGTTTGTTGAATCTGCATCTTGGTGAGCTGCTTGTCTTGCTGGAGACGTCACGCTGCTCAGTTTGTGGAAATTTGTCATGAACCTGTTGAGGTTGAGGATGTTCAACAAGTCAAGATACATGAGAGGATGATGTGCATAAGGAATCTTTGCACTTTTCTGTAGCCTTTTCGACCTGATTCTATTGGATAGAAGGTGCTTGGGGAAAGGCTGTAGTGGTTGCAGTGTCCTTTTGTTCTCCTTTTGAACAGACTGTGAAGAAGCTGAATTTTGCGTATGAGATACTACCTTATGGTATTTTTTAGGTAGAACAATAGTCAGAACTACCTCTGGTATTCTATAGAGATGACCCCCCAAAGTAACAATGACACTATGGGGTCGAGACTCATAAACAACATGGCATCTCCACATATATGGTTGGCCCAAGAGAACATCACAGACATCCAGTGGGGCAACATCACATAATACCTCATCCTTGAAGGGTTGGATTCCATATGACAATCGAAACTGTTGGCTGACACAAAGATCTCATACTTTCCGAAGCCACCCGATGTTGTATGGTTGTGGGTGTGGTGTTTTCGACAATCCCAACTGTTTTACGACCTCTGCTGAGATGAAGTTTTTCTGTCTTCCACTATCAACAATAAAATGCAGTGGGGTCCCCTTCACCCACATCTGTGAATGAAAAGGGTTCTCACCCTCTTCAGGATCTGTTGGTTCTTCTGGTTGAATTGCTGCGATCGCGACAATAGTAGTGGGGTCTGCGTCAATGATCTGTCCTTTACCAGTATTTTCAGAATCAGATTCAGAATCAGGGTTCGGCTCCTTGTCTTTGATATCGACCACTAATGATTTTTTTGAGTGACATTCATCGGTGTTGTGCCAAGGGATTTTGTGGAAATCGCACCATTTTCCGGTGTCCTTCTTTGTCTTCTCGTGACCCTTCTTTTCCTGTGTCTTGGACTGGTTTTCGGGAGAATTTTTGTTAGGGATGTCTTTGTCATACTTTTGTTGTTGCGAATTTGCAAACCCAAATTCCTGTTTGTTCTGGTGCTTAAATTTCTTCTCACTTTTAACAAGATATCGATAAGTAGCACCGAGTGATGAGATGTCTAGAAAATCCATTTCAGTCTGGATGTATCTGTGTAGATCCCCATGGTATTTTAGAACCAAATGTCACTCGGAGTCTTTGATACCCAGCTTGGCGCGTAAGGTATGGAAGGTATTGGTCAACTCTGGAACTGCTTGGCCCCTCTCTTGTCGTAGTGTGGTCCATCTCATGTACTGGTCCTCATAGTTTCCAACAGGGTAATACTGTTCTTTTACCGCATCCACAAAAAAATCTCAAGTGGGATTGGCCCCATATATTCCAAAATCCTCTGTGGAAATTTGATCCCAGTAAGTTTCCCACCAATGTTTGACATGAGGGAGAGATTTAAGGAGTGTGAAGGTGATATTTTCTTTGTCGAAAAAATTGTGAACAGAGAAATAACCTTCTAGCAGAGTTAACCATTTTTCCAGGGCTTCTGCATCTATCTGTCCTTCAAATACAAGAATATAAAAATTAACTTGTACCTTGAAAGGCGAGGTGCCTCCAAAGTGGCCACTTGATGAAGATGCGCCTGATGCTATCTGCAGGCATTGAAGGATGTGGGCAAAATTCTCCATCATTTTGTCCCTTTGTCGTGTGATAGCTTGCTCAAGCAACAGATTGATAAGATTGTCTTCTCCGTTGTTTTTCTTTTCTTCCGCCATTGAGGGTTTCTTGGGTGTGAAAGAGAGATTGTCTTCAAGAGAGACAAGATTGAGACCCAACTTGCTATAATCAGACCTCGTCGGGGACATGCACTGATAAAAAAGGATCAAGAGAAGCCTCCTCTGATACCACTGATCCGGATTATTTTCGGCACGAAATGAGATCGGAGATATAATAAAGAATGCACAGAGATATCGCAGATATTCAATAATATAATAGAAATGTATCGGAGATGCAACCATAAACACAGATACACAATAATACATGATTTCTATTAATGAAATAAATGTACAGAGACTGTAAAATACAGAGTGAAAGACTCGATAGAATGGTGGGAGCTTATCTCTGAGAAGAGATGTGACGACTACTCGCATTCACAAGAAGATGATTAAAATGAGGCTCTGAAGGAATTTTTACAATAAACAGGAATGAAAAAAACCCTATACATCCAAAAACCTAACCCTAGGAGATGAAGTGCCAAAAGTCATGTGGGCCCCGTTTGGGTAAGTGAGTACATCAACTTCCCAGGGTCGTAACTTTTGCATACGATCTCTGTTTTAGGCGTGTGATAGATCGTTGGAAAGGTATCATCGAGGAGATTCATTTTGGGGGATAATTTATGCCTTAAATTATTGTTAATAACCTCTATCTCAAAAAAACTTCATTTGGGCCCTCAAAATGGCCCCAGAAGTTAAAACCTGCTAAAAATAGTAAATTGCCAAAATTGCCACAAAACTGTTTTGAGCCATTTGGAAAATGTGGGTGGCCACCGATATCCACCTGGATCATGTATTCTAAGCATGGTAATTCCTACCTCATAAAATGGTATGTTATTATGCAGATGCATGATTGTTGCAGGTCCCCGATCGATGCACTCCTTGTTTTCGACACACACATTCTAAAAAGAATTTCAACTGTCACAAGTTCCAACTTCATACTTTGGGGGGAATTCTATTACACATTATTTTGGTCACCTCAATGGTCAAATGAGAACATGTGTTCTTGTTCCTTGAAAATATTAAGAGAAGACTTTCTCCATGAGAAAAGTGATTTTCTTTCATCTCTCAAAAACCATGTCAAAGAAGGTTGTTGCACCCTGCTATATGCATGGGGTGCGACGATGCCTGATCATCACACTCTTCCTAAACTTGGACCGTGATTCCATCGCATGATGCTTATGCATAGGGTGCGACGATGCTTAAAGCATAGGAAAATTCAAAATTCATGAATGTTCTAGAAGGGAATCTTCTAGAAGATGAGGTGGCCTTCGATCAGTTTGGATCTTACTCGCTTCTCTGATTTAGTGGGATCATCCTAATCTCCTCATCCATCTCTCTTTCACACCATATAAAGAGGGATCTCTTATGGAAAAGGATAAGGTTGAATAGGCTAACATTTGTATAAAGAATTACATTTCAGATTGTGCTTGAGAGCTTTGCTTTAGTTCTTCAAGTCAGATTGTGGACCTTCTTCATTCAAGGCATTGGAGAAAAGGTGTGTGTGTTGAAGCAAAGAGCCATTGAAAGGGGAACTTTCAACATCAATTCATGGGTTGTATTCTCCACTTTCTATTTCATTTAAGACAACAATACATTTGTTCCCTATAAAAGCATATCATCTTCTATTGTATAATTCCTTGATCATATACATAGACTTCATTAGATTGTATATATCTTTGTTTTCCCTACCCTACTGTCAATATTTAACATCAGATTCTGAAATTCATATACAAGAAACTATAGCCTGTACTCTTTCCAATTCAATTTGTCTCACCTCTTTTGGTTTCTCTATGAAGACCTTATGACTATTTTACCCGGAACACCTGTTTATGACTAGCTTCAGGACTAGTCAAAAACCCTATCTTCCAAAGAGTGTATCTCCAAAATTATAGAGAATAAAGAGTTGATACTTTCACACAGGTACCTAGATATGTCTTCTTAATATCCTTCGAATTTCACCATCTGAATCGTTCTAGAAACAAATTTATAACAAAAATGATAAGATGACCTGTAAATAACATAACTTAGAACACATCACCAAAATACTTCATCCTTCCTTGAAATTCAACCTTATTTACTTGAGATTTCCACGGAAATTCGATTTATATCTCCTTGTTCATTAATAAACTTGTGTGTGGTGAAAAATGAATGTATAATGAGATGTATTTATACCCTTTATGTCACTTCCTTTTAACATTAGGGCCCACATGTAGTTTCTGCTTCAATTCACATTGTCATCTTCAAAAAATCATTTCTCCTTAGTCGTGAGGATCCATGTGACATGCCACATACCACCAGAAGTAGCATGAATTATACTATGCATCCATGGGTGTTGTATCTGCATGTGTAATTTCCTTCATGTTTATCTACTTCGATTAACTATGGGTTCCAAAATCCAATTTCTAGGGTTGACATCAATGACAACAACCAATATTCCAAAACTTCCAATGGAAATATCATATGGAGGATTTATTAAGAAGTAAAGGATTGTACCATATTACCTTGGGAAAGGAAAAAAAAACCTATTGCTGCTGATAAGAAATTAAAATGGGATAATAGGAGTGACAAAGAACGTGGACTAATCATAATGTCCATCTCTCCTGATTTAAGGGTCCACCTTAAAGAAATTGATGACCCCGATGAAGCTTGGGAAAATATTGAATCTATGTTTGGTAACCTCAATATTATTCGAGCACAAAAATTAGAAATAAAGTACCGACTTTAAGTCCAAGTGATTTTTCTTGCATTGGAGACTATCTATCTAAGTTTAAAACACTCATAATATTATGTGAAGAATGTGAGATAAAGATGGAGGAAGAGCGTTGCATCTATCTTATTATTTCTAAGCTAGGTAGTGCATATTCTATGTTTGTATATACATTTTATGCCATGAGAGAGGCTCTAGGGAAAGCTTATCAAAAACCCTCTCTTGAGTCCTTTTGTGCTTCTTTGATTAGAGAGGAAGATAATCTTGTACAACTTGGAGTGATCAACATTGCAGGTACCTCCAACAAAGCCTTAGTCGCCCAACTGAAAGATAAAAACAAGAATCCCAAGAAGCAACATCCTCGCTACAAAAACAAGCAACATAAGGGTCCCAAACCCACTTAGACAAATTCATCTCCTAATGGTGACAAAGAAGAAAAATATAAAAATAAGAAAACTAACAAACATTGCAACTTTTGCGATAAAGATGGTCATGATGAGTCCAAATGTTTCAAGAAGATTACAGCTTTAGAAGAAGCAATTAAGAATCACAATATCAATATTGATTTTACTTCTTCTTTTTCTTCTCATGGACATGCACTTTTTGCTTCTGGTTTCTCCTTCAATACAACTTATTCTTCTTCTTATGATGAGTGGATTATTGATTATGGAGCATCTTATCATATGGCTAAGGATAAAGACATATTTTTCTCTCTAAATGAATGTAACACCAAGAAAACATTTGTTGGTGATAATAGATCTCTTAGTGTTGTGGGATCTAGAACAATTCAAGTAGATAATGGTCATTTCAATGATGCATTATGTGTTCCAAGTATTTCTTGCAACCTTCTATCAGTATATCAAATCACTCATTTAGGTGAAGGTAAAACCGTAGAGTTTTTACCTCACCAAGTTGTAATCAAGGATCTAAAAAATACTAAGCATGTTCTTGCAAATGGAATTGCTGATGATATTACCAGGTTGTACAAGTTTTACAACTTTGAGTCATCATCTTTTTCATCAATTTTTGTTGCTCATAGCGATGACTTGAGAAAAATTTGGCATGAGCGGTTTCATCATCTAAAATATCACTCATTACAACAACTATGTAATCAACATATGGTGATTGGACTTCCTCTTGTTTCATGCAGAGATGGTGTTTGTGCTGGTTGTGTTCTCGAAAAACATCATTAGGACAGTTTTGACAAACATGCCTCTTGGCATGCCTTGGGCCCTTTGCAACTTGTTCATAGTCATTTGTGTGGTCCACTTTCTACTCCTTTTTTTTTGGGTGCAAGTATTTCTTAAATTTCATTGATAAGATTTTGATAAGATTTTGATAAGATTTCAAGAGCGAAGTTTTTGATAAGATTTTGGCTTACAAGGACCTTGTAGAAAAGCTATTTGGACATCAAATTCAAATATTAAGAACATATAATGGAAGCGAATATGTGAACAATAATTTTACAAGTTACTGCACTACATAGGGAATCCAAATGAAACACACTATTCCATATACACCACAACAAAATGGTGTTGCTGAGTGAAAGAAACACACATTAAAATAAATGGCTAATTGTATGATCCAATATAAGGGATTAAATCTAAAGTATTGGGAGAAATCCATCAACTGTGAAAATTACATAATAAATCACACTCCCACAAAGGCTCTTAAAACTATAACATTGGAAGAAGCTTGGACTAAAATTAAACCAGATGTAAGTCACTTCCATCTATTTGGCAGTATAGCATGGGCTCATATTCTTGATGAGAAAATGAAAGCATTGCATCCTAAAAGTGAGAAGTGTATATTTGTTGATTATTCTGAAGATTTCAAAGGTTATAGACTTCTTCAACCACATTGTAATGAAATTGTTATTAGAAGAGATGTTAAATTTGATGAAAATATCTTGGCCTGCTAGCCTAATTCGACGATTGTGCCTCCTTCAACTTGCAATCCATATTCAACATTTGTGCCTTCTTATATTCCTATTTTGGTTTCTTATTCATATGATGAAAATGAGGATGAAAATCCACCTCCTCCTGCTCACTTTCCTCTAGATGAGTCCTTTGAACCTGAACCAACACCATCTCCATCGCTTCCTAGATGGGTCCTCTCAACATGAGAAGTAGTTGGTGATATTATCGGTGATCCTTCAGATCAACGTCGGACACGTTCACAGTTTTAGTGAGCCTCTTCTCTTTTGGCTCAAGTTTCATAGACTCATGATCCAAAGACATTTGCAAAAGCTTAAGATCATCTAGATTGGGATACAATAATGAATGAAGAGTATCATTCTTTAATGGAAAACGATACTTGGGACATTGTACCTCTTCCAAAAGGAAGAAAACTTGTTAGATGTAAATGGGTCTACAGAACTAAGTATGCATCAGATGGAAGTGTTGAAATACACAAGGCTCGGTTAGTTACCAAAGGATTTTCCCAAGTTGAAGGAATTGACTATAATGAAACCTTTTACCCTATAGCCAAAATAAATTCCATATGCCTTGTTAATAATCCTTAATGGAAAATGATACTTGGGATCTTGTACCTCTTCCAAACGAAAGAAAAATTGTCATATGTAAATGGGTCTACAGAACTAAGTATGCATCAGATGGAAGTGTTGAAAGACACAAGGCTCGGTTAGTTGCCAAAGGATTTTCCCAAGTTGAAGGAATTGACTATAATGAAACCTTTTCCCCTATAGCCAAAATGAATTCCATATGCCTTGTTCTTTCCCTTACTACCTCACATAAATGGGAGGTCCATCATATGGAGGTTAATCGTCCTTCTTGCATAGAGATTTGCAAGAAAAAATCTACATGGAACAACCTCCTAGCTATGTCCAAAATGACTCTAGCCTTGTTTGTCGCCTTAAAAAATTCTCTTTATGGTCTTAAGCAAGCTCCTCGAGCTTAGTATGCCAAAATGGACAACTTTCTTATTGAGATCGAATTC
Source organism: Picea engelmannii (assembly GCA_009831015.1). Classification (NCBI taxonomy): domain Eukaryota; kingdom Viridiplantae; phylum Streptophyta; class Pinopsida; order Pinales; family Pinaceae; genus Picea; species Picea engelmannii. The sequence continues at coordinate 65,564 of ML811464.1, forward strand.
TCTAGATACCATTCTAACCCTAATGTCTATACTAAGAAAGTAGGAAACCATCTCATAATCCTTTTTCTTTATGTTTATGACCTTATCCTTATTGGTATTGACTCAAAACTTTTAAACCATGTGAAAACCAACCTTAAGAAGAAATTTGAAATGACAAACTTAGGATTTTTGCACTATTTCTTTGGCCTCCAGGTTTTGTAAACCAATAAAGGAATTTTTCTTTTCCAATATAAGTATGCTTGTGACCTTCTTCATCGTTTTCACATGGACGATTGTAAACCAACCCATTCTCCCTTCTAGTATGGAATCAATCTTATTGCCACCTGTACTTCTTCTGAAGTTGATGCCACCCTGTATCGTCAATTAGTTGGTAGCCTCTTATACTTGACTCACACCCGTCATGATATTTCCTTTACTGTTGGTCTTGTTTCCCAGTATATGAAAACACCCCATGAAAGCCATTGGAAAGAAGATAAAAGGATACTTCAGTATGTCCATGGTATATTTCATTTTGGGATACATTATAGTTCAGGAGAGACTCCTTTATTGGTTGGTTTTATTGATTCCGATTGGGCCGACGACCCTGATGATCAGAAGTCTACTGCAGGTTATGTTTTCATCCTTGGTTTGGGACCTGTCACTTGGGACTGTAAGAAAAAACATGCTATAAAACTTTCTTCATTAGAATCAAAGTATTGAGCAACAATAAATTCAAGTTAGGAAGCCTTGTGGCTTTGACAGATCCTTTCAGAGTTTGAATTCCAGAAGCAATATCCGACCAGCCTTTGGTGCAACAATCATAGTGCCATCAAACTCACCAAAGACCCATTTCAACATCAGTGCAACCAACACATCGAGATACACATTCACTTCATCAGAAAGATCATTCATGATCAAGTTATTGAAGTGCTCTTTTTCCCTACAAAAGATCAAGTTGCAGACATTTTCACAAATTCTCTTACAGAAGCAAAGTTTTCCAAACTTCAATCTATATTAGGAGTTCATGAAGTTTTCATTAAGGGGGGATATGCTCTAATGCCTCCTTCCTTCTCCTATTGTGTCATATTGTAAATCCTTCAATCCTATCCCAAGTTGTTCTAAAGGGGGGATGCTAGGATATTTAGAAACTTATGAGTTAGTTAAGATCTACTTGGTCTAATTTATCGTTAGTTAAAGTTGAGTTTCTTAGTGTGTTTATTTAGTATCCATTAGTATGCATTTGTATTTAGGAAATTCGACGATCACGATATGTTCCCGACATAGAGTGATCTGACAATTCATATTTTCCTTGATCTTAACGACCATTGATCCATGGCTTAACACCCGATTGGTCCATGATATCTCTTTAAAGAGCATGGATGTTCATTTTTCGATGATTGATTGTGAGAAAATCTCTTGTAAAATATATCTGCAATCTTTTTCTTTTGCATTAATAAAATGCTCCAAGTGGCCACATTGGTTGGGCCCGTGGATGTTTCCCTGTAGGGGTTTTACCACTTCAAAACATTGGTGTGTTGATATTTGATCTTGTTGTGTGAGTGGTTGCTGAAGGTGTGCGTCCTCTATTGGAATACTTATGTCGTTGAACAAAAATTACATAAAGTTGTTGCTCTGCCTAAACTTATGTCTTACACTGATATGATAGGATGGGCCCTGAAACACGTGGATATCTGAACAAGAAGCATCTTCAGTCACCGGAAGACCTTCATCGGCTCTTTTCGACCCGAATATATTCAATTAATGTTTAAATTATCTTTGAAACCCAAATATACCTACAATTCATCGTTTATATTGAAGTTTGAGGATGAGGAATGCACTAAATATGATAGAACCATCCACGACATAGGGAAAACCTAGTGAGGTAATCCAAGAAAGTTCAATTCTGATACCCATGGTGTATATTATACAACATCATGTGATGCTCATATCATTTATATCGCCATGATTCTCTATAGAATGTTCAATAGGAAAAATCGTGTGCATTTTACTGTAGCATGGGTTCCCATAATCCATGAGGTTGTTGAGGGTTACACTTTTTATTGGGGAAAAATGTTATAAGACAATTTATCCAAGGAAATTGTGGAATACAAGATGCTAAAATATAAAGGAGAACATTCTCCCTTTTATATGTCTGCATTCATTATGGATGCAATCTATTTCAGGACTCCATTTCCTCTCATGAATTGGAGCTGGACTTCGACTAGCACCGAGCCCATACATTTTTATCACTCTAAATTATGGGAGGAAAATTCAAAGGACTTCTTCTATGAATTTTTTCATAATGTAGTAATCCCAATTCATGAAGCTATCTATGGACAACCTCCCCCCATAATTTCATAACATATCATTGGAAATTTGGGTGCTATCACAGATTGGTATGTTGAGGAATTTTTTTCTTATATCAGAGTGTTCGACTGGTATTTATCTCTGCATGCTCTCCCTAGGTTCCTACCTGACAGATTGGTTTGCTGAGAAGTAGCTTATCAAACAATATCAGGAGGAATAAATAAAGAATTGAAGGCGACACAGAAGAGAGTGTGTCCAACCTTTCCCATACATGTTAGCGTGTTTTCGTTATCTGATTTTGGACATGCTAAGGTTGAAGCTTCAACCAAGGATGATTTTAGGGGCTAAATTTTTCTCATGGGCTAATTTTCCATGGTTTTTCCCCCAAAAATATTTGCTATTCTAAAAACGATTTTTCCAAATTCTATAGGATAAAATTATTTTCCCTTAAAAAACACCAAAATTTTATACAAACTATATAGAATCCTTAGAAATTTGAATATTTTTACAAAAATATCGCCAAACATTTATAGTTTCCATAAGAAGGATTACTAAGATTCGCCAAGGTTTCTACATTTTAAAATAAATTTCCATCCTTAAAATCATCCGTGGCTTCAACCTTAGAAGATATCAAATTGGTTGATATTGAGTATAAAAGGCATGATCCTCATAGGGTGGTTTAAAATCATCTTGCTCAATTCAATATGAAAATATATATACATGAAGATTCCCCCTATGATAAAGTTTTTAGAGTAAGATCATATGATGAAGTTGAAAGAATATTTCAAAATTTACCTCAAGATCAACAGGCAAGATTCCTCATTTTTCATAAGCACAAAAGGAATCGTCTACCCAAGGTCTTGCAGGGAGAACAAAATCTAACTTTACAGGTGATATAATTGACAGAGCCCAAGCAACATAGATTTCCTGAGGACAAGGCTAAGGAAGGGGAGAAGAGCTCAGATACATTATCCAAAGATGCAATAATATCAGTACTAGGTAAAGATGTGAAAAACTTATTAGCATCATTTGAGGCTTTGATGAATCATGGTCATACTTTTCCTTTCTCATTGCAAAATACTGAAACTCCAGTGAAATATGCCACAAACCCAGAAGGATCTAATGCACTCAGTTCTCCCATACCATCATTAACTTATCTAGAAATACGTTTTAAGTTACCTGGTTCAAAGATTATTAATATATATGACCTCACACCTATTCATCTTGAATAAATTCCTCCTTCAAATTTATTTTTCAACAAGAAAAGGAAGGCTATCATAAGAAAAGAAGCTCGACATAAAGAAGGAGTAATTACCAAAAAAAATAAAATGATATATGATGGACAGGGACAGAAGTTGCAGACTCATTGGGAGCCTTTGCAACTACTAACCAGTGGTCAGTGGATAATATCACAAAACAACTAGAACAACAGAGTCTTTTGGTTGAACAATTGCATAATGATATGCAACATATGGAAATGACTTCTAGAAATAAAATCAATTTTGATACATAGAAAATCAAACAGGGTTTTGAGCAGTAGATAAAGCAATTAGAAGACAAACTAGAATTAAGTGTTAAAAATCAATGGGTGAGAAATACTTTTCTTTCCCAGAGAGACATGTTAATAGAGCAGTTGCATTCTCAAATAACTTTATTTGAGAACACAAGAATGGATATCACTGCATTTAAGAAGGAAGCATATGAAATAAATGGAAAGATGGAAACTGTCCAACAATACCTATACCAAAATATGTATATTATTCAAAGACATTATCAAGTGATTAATAATTTCTTGAAGAATATTCATGAAAAATATACAGAAGCCTATACATCTAGGTCCAAATTCCAAAAATTTATAGTATGGAGACAAAAAATCAATGTACCTAGGCTTGCCCCTTTTTCACAGTATGAGAAGATAAAGGGAGAAATGGATTTAAAGGTCTGAGAAACAAATCTTGAAGAAAGTAAGAAGATGGATAGAGAAGCAAAGGCATCTTTCCTTAACACTTTCTCAACTGTAGAAATGGAAATGGCTAAGTTTGATGGTAGTGCTATCCTTGATACACTTGGACAAATAGAGATTGAAAGGAGCAAAGAGAATTCAAATAAAAATAGAGAGAGTATACAAAGTGCTATCCAATAGATAGATCATGTTGATTTACAAATGATAACTGATCTTTTGGTAAAACCAAGCTTACAACATCAGGTTACAACACAGGCAGTGGTGAAAATTCAAGAGAAAATACCTTTGGTACACAAAAAGGTTTTCGCATTTGAGTTGAATGAAAATGTCGAACGTTCCAAATTTGTCGTGGCATTAATGGAAATACATGCTCAATTGAATGATAAGAAAAAACCAAGTACGTCCATGAGCATTGAGAAAATAAAGGACAAGTGAAGTGCCAACAAACTGAAGAAATCTCAAAAAATTTAGAAAAATATGCATTGTATCTTTTAGTTTTGATTATATGCTATTTTTGAGAACAAAGAATGTGGAATGCCTAACTACTTTTGGTTAAGAAATTTTTGTATAAATAAATAGATCTAAGATCTATTCATGGCTTCTTCTTGCCAAATGTAAAAGAGAACTTCAACTCATTGAATATCAATAGAAAAGAGAAGACAAAGATTCTAAGTCTCATTTTTCTTGAGTTATGTGCTTTCCTTGTATTTCCATTTCCATTTTCTAGATGACATTTGTGAGTGGAAACACACATGCAATGAGCATTGGGAAAATGGTGCTCAAACATTGTGCTGAAACACCATGTTTCAGCACCAACTTGTGAGAATGATTTAAAAATGACTAGGTAATTTAATAATTTATCCAAATTGTAGTCTGTGAGTAAGCTCAAAAACTGAAACACAGAACTACTGATTACTCCAATTGGAAATCACTAACCCAAACAATCACTCATCATGACTTGAAGCCTTTTATATCCTTGAGACTGGGTTGGGCTGTGGTCTCTATCATTGATCAGGATGACACTTTTGCGACGTGCGTGGAAACACACAAACAATGAGCATTGGGAAACAATGTTGAAACACCATGTTTCAACACCATCTTGTGAGAATGATTAAAAAATTCCCAGGTAATTTAATAATTTATCCAAATCGTAGTCTGTGAGTAAGCTCAAAAACCGAAACACAAAACTACCGATCAACTCCAATTGGAAAGCACTAACCCAAACAATCACTCATCATGACCTGAAGCCTCTGCTATCCTAGAGGTTGGGTGGGGATGTGGTCTTTATCATTGATCATGATGACACTTGTGTGACGTGCATGGGAACACACAAGCAATGATAATTAGGAAAACAGTGCTGAAACACCATGTTTTAGCACCATCTTGTGAGAATGATTTAAAAACACCCAGGTAATTTAATAATTTATCCAAACTATAGTCTGTGAATAAGCTCAAAAACTAAAACATAGAACTAATGATCTACTCCAATTTCACTAACCCAAACAATCACTCATCATGAATTGAAGCCTCTGCTATCCTGGAGGTTGGGTGGGGTTGTGGGCTCTATCATTGATCAGGATGACACTTGTGAGATGTGCGTGGAAACACACAAGTAATGAGCATAAAAAAAACGATGTTGAAACACTGTGTTTCAACACCAACTTGTGAGAATGATTTAAAAATTCCTAGGTAATTTAATAATTTATCCAAATTGTATTATTTGAGTAAGCTCAAAAACTAAAAAAAAAAACTATTGATCTAGTCCAATTCGCAATCACTAACCCAAACAATCACTCATGATGACCTAAAGCCTCTGCTATCCTGGAGTCTGGGTGGGGATGTGGGCTCTATCAGTGATTAGGATGACACTTGTGCGACGTGCATGGAAACACACAAGCAATGAGAATTGGGAAAACGGTGCTAAAACACTATGTTTCATCACCAACTTGTGATAATGATTTAAAAACACCCAAGTAATTTATCCAAATTGTGGGTAAGATAAAAAAACTTAAACACGTTACATACAACTCCTAATCTACTCCAATCACTAAAAAAAACAATCACTCATCATGACCTGAAGCCTCTGCTATCCTAGAGGTTGGGTGTGCTCTTTCACTGATAAGGATAATCCCTACTAGCATATGCACTTAATGAATCCCCAAAACATCTTTGCTACTAGCGGAGCGGATAACCATGATCCCATAAATGATAACATATTAAAATTATCCCTGCACATTCGTGACAAATTTCAAAATTTGTAGAGAGGGATCAGAAGCCACAAGTATGAATAACCCGATATCAATATTCAAGGTGTTGCAGGGCCCAGTTTGGCAACCAGAAACGTTGACACAGAGTGAACGGGAAGATGGCAAGATCTCAACACTTTCTCCTCTTGTAATTTGCAAAGTTTGGCAACGCTTTCTCCTCCTCGAGTTGGAACTTGGCCTTTGAATATTTCAAGCTAGGTGTGTATGAAATTCAATTCAAACCACTTGGATATATTAATATTGTGAATCATCATCAAATTGGGGAATTTTTTTCCGAAACCCACGACCGAAAATTCATGTAAAAACTCCAAATCGAGGGCATCCTGTGTAAAACTAAAAACTCCAAATCGATGGGAGACAAAACCCTAAGGCCAATGGCCATTCCCAAATTGAGGAGAATCATGGTCCTTGGACCTGTGAAAAAACTAAAATTATGGGCAAAAACCCAGGAAGATCGATGGCTACTCCCAGAAATAGGGTGAAAGGAAGAATGATTGCCATTTTTCGAAGGTGAAAATGTAATTAATATTTAAATTTCAACCGCCAATTTTGGGATGAATATATAATTAATATTGTTTTAAAAATAAAAGGGGGGCGAATTGGAATTAATATATATATATATATATATATATATATTATCTATAAAATTCACCCTACCAAAATTTGAAGGGGATAGATTTCGCCCATGGGAGAAGTTTCGCCCCTAAAATTTTCTATGATCGCCATCTTCAAAAATTGATCAACAACCACAAAAGTAGAGTCATTTCCCTACTTGGTTGAAGGAAGACCCAACATGTAGTCCATCGAGGTGGATTCCGAGGGCCTGTGAGGAGTAGACAGAGGGGTGTACATGCCTTGTTTCTTAATGGTCAGTTTTGCAATGGCATATGCCATGTAGGACCTGATATACTTGTTGACATTATGTCAGAGTTTTGGCCAACATAAATGTTGCTACAACACTGCCATTGTCTTCTCTACGCTAAAGTATCCTACCACCCAACTGTAGTGAGCTTCCCAAATCAGATTCAATTGGTCGCTTGATGGAATGAAGAGATGGCCTAGATGGCACAACAAACCGTCTTGTAGATGAAAATCAACAACAACTGTGTTTGTGCCCAACATCTAGTAGGTAATGGTGAAGTCATGATGTCGCTCATATATTTGGGGCCATCCATAGGTCTCATGTATGCAAGAGTGTAGCATCGTGGTTAGTGTGGCAACTGGAGGTTGGCTAAGTCAGTCAGTGACGCAGTTGGTGCTCCATAGATTATACTTTATGTTGATATGGAACCGTTGCAATTATGTGGACCACTTTTGGTGACGTTTATTCTACAATTTTCTTTGTGTCTACATGAACTGCAGAGGCTTATGATCATAGTGGATTACTGTCTTCTTCCTAAGAATGTATTTCCTCCACTGGCAGAAGGCTTGTACAATGTAGTGCATTTATTTTTTGTAAGTGGGGTACTTACTGAAAATATCTGATAGTGTCTCACTATGATAGTTCACATGATGTCCATGTTGAGTGATAAAAAATCCCACAACATAGTATGAAGCATTTGTCTCAATATCAAATGACTGTTGCAGGTAGGGTAATGAGAGTATTGAGGCTGAGCACAAGCACTGCTTCAAATCATAGAACACTTTTTTGTTTTTAATGGCGCCACACAAATTTTTCCTTTCCACCACCCATGGTCACATGGATAAGGGCCCATGCAATGTGGGAGAATCCCAACACGAAATTGCGATAGAAATTGGCAAGGCCTAAGAAGCTCAAGATATCATTGAGTGTGGTCGGGGATGGCCAGTCATGAATGAACTATATTTTGGCTGGATTGACAGGCACCCCATCCTCATCCACAATGTAGCCTAGGTGTTAGACCATGTTCATTTCGAAGGAGCATTTTTCAAAATTTAAATATATCTTGTGTTTTTGCAGAGTGTGTAGAACCTACTGAATGTGTTGCAAGTGTTCCACCCAATTCTTGTTGAAGATGAGGATGTCATCCAAACACACTACCACAAAATAATTGGTGAAGGCCATAAGATATCATCCATCATCCTCATGAAATGTTTTGGGGAATTTTTCAAGCCAAAGGGCATGAACAATCATTCAAAAAGACCTTCTTTGGACTTGAAGGAATTATTCCATACATCGATATTCTCTATTGGGACCTGGTGGTAGCTAGACTTCAGATCAATCTTACTAAAGTATTTTTTCCCCTTGAGTTGGTCAAGTAGATCATCAATTCAGGGAATTGGGTACTGATTCCTGACTGTGATTTTATTTAGGGTCTGATAATCAATGCAAAGTTGCAAAGACCTTTCTTTCTTCTGCAAAAGCACAATTGGGCTTCCACAAGGTGATGAGCTTTAGTAAATGTGCCCCTTTTCGAGAAACTCTTGGATCTGGCTCTTGATTTCCTCATTTTCTGAAAGAGAGAGGAGATATATTGGCCCATTAGATAGGGGTGCACCAGGGGTCAGATCGATTGGGTGCTTGACCTAACAGTGCAAAGGTACCCGAGTGGTCGAGGAGAATATGTCTTTGTATTCTTCCAGGACCTTTAAATCTACTTGCTTCTACTACATGGAGAGACTTGTTGCAGAGGTCATGAATGTGGCTGCAACCTTCTTCTCTCACTCTTAGCATGAATAAAAAAGAATATAAACTTCTTGGTCTGAGAGATGACCTTCGTACATTTCTTGGAAGAGATCAAGGAAATGGTGGTATATGGGACTACCTTTGGTATCTTGTATAATTTCCTATACAAAGTAAAAATAACACTACGAGTCCTAGACTCTTATACAACATGACATTTCCATAAATAATATTGGCCCAAAATAACATCACAAACTTCAAGGGGGGTGACATCATACAATACTTCATCTTTGAAGGGCTTGATGTCGTAGGCCAGACAACATTTTTGGATGACGTGAAGATCGCTCCCTTGGCAGAGCCATCCGATGATGAATGATTATAGGTGTGGTGATGTCAGCATAGCCAACTATTGGATGACCTCTACTAATATGATGTTCTTCTGGATACCTCTATCAATGATGAATTGCAGTGGAATACCCTTCATGCACATCTGTGAATGAAAGAAGTGCTCACCTTCCTATAGTTCATCAGGTTCATCGGGATGGACCTTGGTGGTGGTAGAAATGATGTCATTGGGTTCTGCATCAATCATTCGTCTCTCTTTTTCTGGTTCTGACTGAAAGTCAAAGCCTACATCTGAATCAAATGATTTCATCTCGGCCACCAATGACTACTTTGAGCAATATTCAACGATGTTATTCCAGGGGTTCTTATGGAACTCGCACCATTTCCTAGTGTCTTTATTTATCTTCCCATTGTCCTTCTTTGTTTGCAGTTTGGAATGGTTTTCCTAAGGCCACCCATCCTTTCTTTTCCCTTTGTTTTTCAAGTTTTGGATGTCTTTTCTCTACTTATCCTTTGAGGGGTTTGCAGACCCAATCTGTTGCATCTTTTGTTTAAGCTTCTTCTCTATTTTGATAGCACATCGATAGGCCATGCCCAAGGATGAAATGTCTATAAATTCCATTTATGTATGGATGTATATATGCATACCATTGTAGTACTTGAGGATCATATATCACTCAGAGTCTTTGATACCCAGGTTGGTGCACAAGGTATGGAAGGCATTGGTGAACTCTGGCACTGTTTGGGCCCTTTCCTATCGTAGTGTGGTCCATCTTATATATAATTCGTCATAACTTCCAGCATGGTAGTACTTTTCCTTAATATCATCCTTGAAGGATCCCCAAGTGGGTGAAACTACAAATAATGGAGATCCATCCATTTCCTTTTGCTCACAAAAAGTCTCCCACCAATATTTCACATGGGGGACAACCTTGAGGAGCACAAATGTAATATTTTCTCTATCGAAAATGTTGTGGAAAGAAAAATACCCTTCTAGGAGGTTTAACCATTTATCTACAACATCGAAATCTATTTGACCTTCAAATATAGGAATATAAAAATTTATTTGTACCTTCAAGGGGATGACACCTTCGCTTGAGGTAGATGCATCACTTTTTGGCAATCGTCGAAGGATTTGTGCAAATTTATCCATCATCTCGTTCCTCTGTCGCTCGAGGGATTCCTCGAGAAACATTTTGAAAGGATATAATTTCCCATCATATTTATTTTCTCCCACCATTAAAGGGTTCTTGTGCATGCGAGAGAATTTTTTCTCAAGAGAAATAATCTCGAGACCCAATTCTCTATACTTTGACCTCGTCGGGGACATGCACTAAAAATGACAAGGAGAAGACCGCTCTGATAACACTAATCCAGATTTATGAGTGGAACTAGATGAAAAAAAAGATCTATAATATGAACATAGAGACATAGTGAATAATAACAGATATAGAATAAAACTTGACTTCTATTAAATAACAAATATGCTAAACTATAAAATGAAAACTAAAACAAGCTTGCTAGAATGGTGGAAACTTATCTGTGAGAAGAGACGTGGTGGCTATGGTCATTTTCAAGAAGGTTAGTACAATGAGTCTCTATAGGAATTTTTACATTAAACATGAATTCCAAAACCCTAGACATCCAAAACATAACCCTAGGAGATGAAGCGCTAAAAGTCATGTGGGCCCCGTTGGGGTAAGTTGATACATCAACTTCCCGGGGTCGTAAATTTTGCATACGATCTTTGTTTTAGGCGTATGATAGCCCGTTGGAAAGGTATATCCAAGGAATACACATTATTCCATCATGCTCATATTTTAAGTATAATGTGTCTGTGTCGGGCCCAAAAAACATTGTTTAGGGACTCAAAATGACCCCGTAAGTTTAGGACCCTAAAAGCTAGAAAAAAACTGCCAAAATGAAAAATTAAACTTCCAAGATGAAATATGTATGTGAGCTAGTTGGAATAGGTGGGTGGCCACCAATATAAACCTATATCATCAACCATGGATTTCTTCCAAAGTTTACCATCCTATGAATTCACTTCCTCCCTAATAGTTCGAGGATCATCATCAATAATAGATAAAACAAAACTAGAATGAAAATCAGGTGGATCATACTTTTATGGTTTCCTTCTTTTCTAAACTGATCTTGTAAATATTGAAGTATGAGTTTCTTCTTGTTCTTTTGATTCATGTTCTTCTATTGATTCATATTCTTCATCCTCCAACTCAAACTCTATTGTATATGGTTATTTTTCCTTTGGTAGGACTTCATGTTTGGGAACATCTTTAAACTCTCTAAAGACAACATCATGATTGTAAAAAATCTTATTAGTTATTGGATTTCAAAATTTATAACATTTTATACCATCTTTATAACCAATAAAGAAACATTTTTCATCTATATTATCCAACTTACTCTTATTTTCCTTTGGAACATGTAGATAAGCATCACAATAAAAAATTATGAGATGTTCAAGAGATATTGTTTTACTTGTCCATGCCTTATGTGGAGTTTTGTCCATCAACATTGATGAGGGTGATATAATTACTAGATAACATGTAGTAACCACTGCATTTTCCCATAATTCATGTCATAATCTGGCACCATTGAGCATGCTCCTTGTTTTTTCCATCAACATCCTATTGATCTTTTCTGAAACCTCATTATGTTGAGGTGTATATGGAGTAGTCTTATGCCTTGCTATACTTCACTTCTTACAGAGTTCCTCTAATTCATCCCCACATATATATCCACCATTATCTATCCTCAATACCTTTATTTTCATCTATGTTTGAGTCTCCATAGGAGCCTTAAACTCTTTAAATTTACCAAATACCTTATATTTCTTTTGGAGGAAATAAATCCGTGTATTCCTTAATAAATCATCAACGAATGAAACACAATATACATATTTACCTAGTGATGAAACCAACATAGGTTCAAACACATCACTAACTCTAAGATTTCCTTTTCTCTTGTAGCACCAGATGAGAATATTACTTGATTTTGTTAACCATATATGCAATGTTCACATAAATCAAAATCCAGTGTGCAATCAAACATACCTTCAACCATACTTTTACCATGTAATGCTTGAACATTTTTCTCTTCAATATGTCCCGGCCTTTGAAGCCACAACATTGTCTTTTCTATATAGATAATAGGGGTTATGCATTTTTCATTTCCACCCTCAAGATCAATAGAGATATTACACCCATTGTACATAGTTTGTTATGTACCAATGCCTTGATAATGATAAAAAACCAATGAATAACAATCCAATTTGAGGGAGAAACCTCCTTTTACAATATATTCAATGTAGACGATGATCGCCTCCTATATATATATATATATATATATATATATATATATATATATATATATGAGGCAAAGGGTAAAATGAATATTTTATCTTACATACAAATATAACACTAGAAATGTAATAATTTAATATCTAGGACTTAATCAGGGGTTTTATACTTAACATGGGGATTTTTCTAGGGATTAACGTGCCCCTCCCATTCAAACAAATTTTTTCCTCAACACTTGACTAAATATGGTTGTTTCTACATGAATAACCCATATCCCCATGTCACCTCTTCCACTGGTACGTTCTTCCATTTGATGAGGTACTCAATAATTGCTTGATTTCACATATGCTTAATCCTTATTTCAATGATTTTTTTATGGTTCTAGTATTATTTTCCCTTCTTCATTAATCTCTGGTAAAATAGTTTGGAGGGGATATTATCACCAATTACCTTATTTAAGTAAGAAACATGTAAGACTTTGTGTACACATGAAGATCGAGGCAACTCCAATTTCTAATCCATACTTCCAATCCTTTGTAACACCTTATAAGGGCCATAATATTTGGATACTAATTTATTGTCCTTCATTTGTTTCTTGAGGGACATTTGTTTATATGGTTGTATCCTAAGAAATACCTAATCCCCCACTTCAAATCCCATTTCACTATGATGTTTATATTCTTGTTGTTTCATATTATTTTCTTTCATAACCAAGTTATCCTTCAATAGTTTGAGAGCCTCTTGTTGGTGCCCTATGTGGTCCTCCACTGCTTGAACATATATAGTCTCTTTGAAGGTCAATGCGATGAATGTAGGATGTATCCATAAAGTTCCATAAATGGGGACATTTTTGATGATGTATGGAAGGATGTGTTGTACCACCATTCTACCAAGGGAAACCATTTGACTCATTGTGTATGTTTACAGATGCAAACCAACAAAGGTATCCTTCTAGACATTTATTCACATTTTCAGTTTTCCCATCAGATTGAGGATGGTAAGATTAGATGTGAGGAAATTGAGTACACAAACAAGAAAATAATTCACTCCAAAAATTTCTAGTGAAAATTGGATCTCTGTCACTTACAATAATCTTGGGGACTTAATATAGATTTTGAATTATTTCCATGAATTTTGTGGCTACTATACTTTCTTTTAAGTGTTGAGAAAGAGAGAAAAAATGGGCATACTTTGTTAGTCGATCCACTACTACCATGATGAAATTATTTCATTCATATTTGGGTAAACCTATAATAAAATCCATTGGAATGTCTTCCCAACATTGACTTGGTATAGCTAGCGGTTGTAGGAGACTTGGCGTCTTGATTGTATCTCCCTTATTCTGTTGGAAGACCACACATTTAAAAAAAAAATTGAACATCAGTTTTAAGACCTTCGCAAAAAAAAATCCTTCTTGATCCTATGGTAAGTTTTCAAGAACCTTTAATGTCCTCATATAGGAGAAGTGGGTAATTTCATAAGGATTTTTGTTTGAGTTGGGAATTCTTACATAAATATAGGCAATCATGATACAAAACAACTCATTTTTCCATACAAAATTATCTAATGCATTGGGGTCCTCTTGTAGTTATTGAATGATCTTTCATACCTCTTGATATTTATTCCATTATATCCTTGTTTCTTCTACCCAATCATATTGTGGAATATAAATATCACATAAGAAACCCACTATTTCTTCTTCTTTCTTTAAAAGTGCATCTGCCACAATATTATGTTTTCCTTTCTTGTAGATAATATCAAAGTCATTGATCCGGATTTATGTAGGAACACAATGAAATACATAAATACACATAAACGCAGAGATACAGTGGAAATAAGACTTCATTTAATTAATAACAAATGACTGAAATATGCTTACAGACAGAATGGAAATAAACTAGCTAGGGTGCTGGTAGCTTATCTCTGAGAAGAGATGTGGATGCTACTCGCATCCGTGAGAAGATGATCACAATGAGGCTCTAGAGGCATTTTTACAATAGAAGAGAATGACAAAGTCATAGACATCCAAAAACCTAACCCTAGGAGATGAAGCACCAAAAGTCATGTGGGCCCCATTTGGGTAAGTTAGTACAACAACTTCCCGGGGTCGTAACTTTTGCATACAATCTCTGTTTTAGGCGTGTGATAGCTCGTTGGAAAGGTATCATCGAGAAGATTCATTTTGGGGGCTCAATCATGCCTTAGGCTATCATTGAGAACCTCAATCTCAAAAAACCTTCATTTAGGCCCTCAAAATGGCCCCGAAAGTTAAAACCTGCTAAAAATAGTAAATTGCCAAAATTGCCAGAAAATTGTTTTGAGCCAGTCGAAAAAGGTGGGTGGCCACCGATATCCACCTGGATAAATCCTCCCTCCTTAGGAAGCAATGGTCCCCATTGCGTTGAGTTCCTTCATGAGATGAGGAAACTTTTGCTGAACTTGGTCCCTGGTGAGCCATTTGCCTTGGTGAAGGAGTTGGCCTGCTTTGACAACTCGATATAGCGATATCCTTTGTTTTTGGGGGTGCTTGATCTGTGTATCCATGATCTGATCAGTTTTGGATTGTTCCATGCAGTCTGGATTTAACTCTGTTGGTGTGATTTGTTCTGCCATGTCGGATGTGTCTAGTAGAGGTGGAAAGTAGGGCCGAAGACGGTCCACATTGAACACTGGATGCAGACCAAGGAATGGTGGAATGCTAAGCTCAAAGGCATTCCCCCCTATAGCCTTGGTGAGGGTGTACGTCCCATATCGAAGTGGATGAAGCTTGCGGTGGGGTCCAGTGAGGCGCTCCTTTTACAAATGCAGCCACACTTTGTCGCCCACTTGGAAGTTGTGTGGCACCCGATGTTGATCATGTCGTTGCTTGTACTTAGCATTGGCTCTGTCCAAGATGTCATGAACCTATTGGCGGATGTGTTGAATGTGCTCAATGAAGTTGTTTTCCTTATCCGCCTCAGACTGGACATGAGATGAATCTTCCTGAGTAGCCACAAATGGCATGGCTATGTCAATGGGATAGAGTGGCTGGAATCCCAAGCCCACTTGAAAGGGGTTGTGGCTAGTTGAGCTATGGAGAGCCCGGTTGTAGCTGTGTTGTACATAGGGGAGGCTCTCATCCCATGTGCGTGGATGATTTGAATTGTACATGCACAAAATGTGTACGATCATCCGGTTGACGACCTCTGTCTGGCCATCAGTTTGCGGATGGAAAGCTATGGACTTGGTGAGCTTGGTGTCCAACATCGACCAGAGGCTAGACCAAAATGTACTGAGGAACCTACTGTCTTGATCTGAGATGATAGACTGTGGGATCCCAAAGTGTACCCACACTCGTTCAAAGAAGAGTTTAGCAGTGGCTTCTACTATGATATTCTTCTTGCAGGCCATCATAATGGACATCTTCGGGAATCGGTCGATGACCACAAAAAAAAAGTCATTGCCCTGCTTAGTAGAAGGAAGGCCTGACATGTAATCTATAGAGATGGATTCCCAAGGTCAACTGGGGGTAGGAAGCGGAGTATAGAGGCCTTGCTTCTTGATGGTCGGTTTGGCAATGGCGCAACCAGTGCAGGACTTGATGTACTTCCCAACATCTTGTCGAAGGTTTGGCCAATAGAAATACTTTTGCAATACTGCCACGGTTTTATCGACCCTAAAATTCCTAGTGACTCGACTATAGTGCGCCTCCCAAATCATCTTGGCACGCTCGCTTGAAGGAACACAAAGGTGTCTCAAGTGACAAAGCAGGGCATCCTGGAGGTGAAAATTGGGAACTTGCTTGCCCTCCAAGAGTGTATTGTATGTGTGGCCGAATTCTGGATCACTTGTGTAGAGAAGCGTTCAATCGGAAGTCTCGTGCCCACAAGAGTTGAGCACAGTGGTTAGTGCCACGATGGGTGGTAGACTGAGGCAGTCTGCAACATTATTGGTGCTGCCTTTTTTGTACTTAATGTTCAAATGAAATTGTTGCAGGTATGTGGACCACTTCTGATGGTGATCGTTCTGCAACTTCCCTTGTGTCTGTATGAACTGCAGGGGTCGGTGGTCTGTGTGGATGATCGTTTCCTTTCCCAAAATGTAATGCTTCCATTGCCGACAAGCATGCACAATGGAATAGATTTATTTGTCATAAGTGGGATACTTCCAGACTGTGTCGGAAAGTGTCTCACTGTGATATGCCACTGGATGCCCATGTTGAGTAAGGAATACCCCAATAGCATAGTCATAGGCATCTGTCTCGATCTCAAATGGTTGTTTCAAGTCTGGTAGTGTGAGCACTGGTGCATAGAAGAGGCAATGTTTCAACTCCCCGAATGCCTTCTGTTGAGATTCATACCAAAATAATTTTGCTTTAGCTCCTCCCTTGGTGAGTTGACTCAAGGTCCAAGTGATATGAGAGAATCCCAACACAAACATGTGGTAGAAATTGGCAAGACCTAAAAAGCTACGGAGCTCTGTTAGGGTGGTTGGGGATGTCCAATCCCGAATGACTTGAATCTTTGCTGGATCCACATGCACCCCCCACTCATCAATAATGTATCCCAGATACTGAACCTGGGTTATGCCAAAATTTCATTTCTCCAAATTGGCACACAACTTGTGTTGCCACAGTGTTTGGAGGACATGTCGGATATGGTGGAGGTGCTCTTCCCAAGTCTGGCTAAAGATCAGAATGTCATCCAAGTACACCACTACAAATGAGTTGGTGAATGGCCGTAGGATGTCATCCATTAGCCTCATGAAGGTTGCAGGGGCATTCATCAACCCGAAAGGCATGACCAACCATTCGAAAAGTCCCTCCTTGGATTTGAATGCAGTCTTCCACACATCAGAAGGTTCGATTGGTACCTGGTGATACCCAGACTTCAAGAAAATCTTGCTGAAATATTTTTCCCCCTTGAGTTGGTCCAGAAGGTCATCAATCCGTGGGATTGGGTACCTATTTCGAACAATGATCTTGTTCAGTGCTCGATAGTCAATGAAGAGTCTCTAAGTCCCATCCTTCTTCTGCACCAATACGATCGGGCTCCCACAGGGCGATGAACTTGGATGGATGTGACCTTTCTGCAACAACTCATGAATCTGCCTCTTGATTTCGTCATTCTCCAGGACATAGCACTGGTAGATGGGTCCATTGGGCAGTGGTGCACCTGGGGTTAGATCGATGGGGTGCTTGACCTGGCAGTGTAGAGGCACCCCTGCGGGGGAGGTGAAGATGTCCTCGTACTCCTCCATGACCTTATCCATCTGTTGTTTTCGTGCAGTGGGGCCTTGTTTAGAGGTCATGGCCACATTCTTCCTCTTTCCCTGAGGGTGGACCATCAGGAAAACAAATTTCCTAGTTTGGGAAATGAGCTTACTGCATTGTTTTGCAGAAACCAAAGAGATGGTGGTAGGCGGTGCTATCTCCAGTATCCTATACATCTTATTGCCCAAAGTGATAATAACAGCACGAGGCCTAGACTCATACACATCATGTCACTTCCACAAGTACGGTTGGCCTAATAATACATCAGAAACATCAAGAGGAGCAATGTCACATAATACCTCATCTGTGAAGGGCTTGATGTTGTAGGGAAGGCGACATTGTCGACTGACGCGGAGGTCCCGTCCTTAGTGCAACCACCCGATGGTGTATGGTTGTGGGTGTGCTGTGGTCGGCAATCCCAACCGCTTCACGACCTCTACCGAGATGAGGTTCTTCTAGCTCCCGCTGTTGACAATGAACTGCAACGGGGAACCCTTTACCCACATCTTGGAATGGAAGAGACACTCTTCCTCCTCTGGATCTTCTGGTTCCTCCTTCTGGATCTTCATGGTGGAAATGGTGGCGTTGGGATCCGCATTGATAATCTGCTTCCCCCTATCATTCCCCTTGTCATGTTCTGATTCAGAGTCAGAGCATGCATCCAATTCAAAATCCTTCAACTCGGCTACCAGTGACTGCTTGGCCCGACACTCACTTGTGTTGTGAGTGGAGCTCTTATGGAAATCACACCACTTTCCTGTGTCCTTTTTTGGCTTCGTGGTGTTGTTCTTTGCTTGTGTCTTTGGCGGGTTGTCCTGGGCTGCCCCACCTTGGCTTGGTCCTTTGTTTTTTGGTTTGGGAGTACCTTTCCCATGCTTATGATTTGCAGACCCAAAGTCTCGCTTCTTCTATTTGAACTTCTGCTCAATCTTGGCTGCATATCGGTATACCACACCAAGTGAGGAGATGTCGAGGAACTCCATTTCCTCTTGAATGTATCTGTGTATACAACTGCGTTACTTTAACTCCAAATGTTTCTCTGAATCTTTGATACCCAACTTTGTGCGTAGGGTATGAAACAGATTCGTCATCTCATGCACATCTTGGTCCCTTTGCTGCCGCAACGTAGTTCATTGTATGTATTTGTCCTCATAGCTCCCCACAGGATAATATTGTTCCTTGATGGCATCTTGGAAATAATTCCAAGTGGGTGCGGCCGAGAACAAAGAGGGTTCTCCCTTGCCCTCTTGCTCCGAGTAGGTTTCCCACCAGTCCTTGACATGGGGGGTGACTTTCAGGAGTGCGAAAATAATCTTTTCTCGATCGGAAAAGTCATGAACCGAGAAATATCCTTCTAACAGATTCAACCATCTATCTATGGCATATGCATCTATTTGGCCATCAAATATGGGAATTTCAAAGTTTACTTGTACCTTAAAAGGAGTGGCACCTCCAGAGTGGCTTCTGGATGTTGATGCACCGCCAGTCCATCATCGCGTTCCTTTGTTTCTAGAGGGCCTCCTCGAGCAACATTTTGATAGGATATCCTGCTCCCTCATATTTATTTTCTTCCCCCATGGGTGGTCGTCGGGGTTTGTGAGGCTGATCTTGCAAAGGTTCAACTAGATCGAGCCCCAACTCCTTATTCCTCGATCTCATTGGGGACATGCAAAGAAGGATCGAGAATGAGCAGACCGCTCTGATACCACTGATCCAGATTTATGTAGGAACACAATGAAATACAAAAATACACATAAACGCAGAGATGTAGCAGAAATAAGACTTCATTTCATTAATAACAAATGGCTGAAATATGCTTACAGACAGAATGGAAATAAACTAGCTAGGGCGCTGGTAGCTTATCTCTGAGAAGAGATGTGGCTGCTACTCGCATCCATGAGAATATTATCACAATGAGGCTCTAGAGGCCTTTTTACAATAGAATATAATGCCAAAATTCATAGACATCCAAAAACCTATCCCTAGGAGATGAAGCATCAAAAGTCATGTGGGCCCCGTTTGGGTAAGTTAGTACAACAACTTCCCGGGGTCGTAACTTTTGCATACGATCTCCGTTTTAGGTGTGTGATAGTTCGTTGGAAAGGTATCGTCGAGGATATTAATTTTGGGGGCTCACTCATGCCTTTGGATATCATTGAGAACCTCTATCTCAAAAAACCTTCATTTAGGCCCTCAAAATGGCCTCGGAAGTTAAAACATGCTAAAAATAGTAAATTGCCAAAATTGTCAGAAAACTATTTTGAGCCAGTCGGAAAAGGTGGGTGGCCACCGATATCCACCTGGATTAGTCATAACCTAGCATCTTTGTAACCCATTTTTGTTCCTCTTTTTAAGATAATTGTTTCTCTAAGAAGTACTTCAATCTATCATGATATATTTTTACTCTGAAGTGTCTCCCTAGTAGGTAAGGGTGCCATTTCTTAACTTCATATAGTATGGCCAACATTTCTTTTTCATAAATGGGTTTGATTAAGTTTTTCCCTTTAATTTGGCTTCTTTCAAAAGTAAGGGGCCTTTCTTCTTGCATTAAGATGACACTGATGTCATGGCCTAAGACGTCACACTCTAGAATAATTTTTTTTGTGAAGTTAGGTGTGGCCAGAACATGAGTTTTACACATAGCCTCAAGTTTTTCAAAATATTTGGTTGCTTCTTGAGTCCAAGAAAATGTTTCCTTATTTAATAATTTTATTAGAGGTGCTTCTATTTTACCATATTTCTTGAAAAACTTATGGTAATAGATTTTAAATCCTAAGAATCCTCTAAGTTTCTTCAATGTTTTAGGAATTGACCATTCCCTAATAGCTTTAATTTTGTTAGGGTCCACTTTTACGCCTTCATGAGATACAATGTGACCAAAATATTCCACTTTCTTAACCTCAAAGGAACACTTGGAAATATTTGCATAAAGTTGTTTCTCTTCCAAAAGTTGTAATACTCTGTCAACATGTTGTACATGCTCTTCCCAATATTTGTTGTAGATTAGCATGTCATCTAAAAATACTAACACAATTTTTGTAAGGAAGGGTTTGAAAATAGAATTCACCAAGCTTTGAAATGTTGAAGGTGCATTAGCAAGTCCAAATGGAATAACCAAAAACTCATAATAAACTTCATGTGTTCTAAAGGATGTTTTGGGAATGTCTTCCTGCCTCATTCTATTTTGATGATATCCTAAACGAAGATCAAATTTAGTAAAGACAATCGCTCCATGCAATTCATCTAATAATTCCTCAGTGACAAGTTTTTTTTTATTTTTTTATCTTTGATGGTAATTTTGTTGACTTTCCTACAATATGGATACATATTCCATGAACCATCCTTCTTCATAACCATCACTACCTGTGAATATAAATAACTTTGTCTAGGGCGAATGTGTTGGATATATTGTCATTAATGTCAACAGTCGATGTGATGATCTGTTGTTAATGATGAATTACCTCAGATGAGATTGTCATTGATGTCAACAAGTATATCAATTAGCAGAATATGTCAAACAGTGTGTAGAGATCGATAGTGCAAGCTCAGGAGGAGGAGAAAACAGGAGAAGCGAATAGTTTGAAGATCATAGCTTAGAAGGAGGAGCGCATTTCACAGTGTACCAGGTAGCAGAAGAAATTTGTGATTATTGTTGATCATGACAAGATCAATAATGTTCCTATGATAAAATCTCAAGAGGGTTAGCAAATGCAGAGATCAAAACTTAGAAGGAAAAGCGTAGATCAGTAACCGTTTGATCTGAGTGAGAAGCCTCAACAGCCATCCGATCAAAGTGAGAAGCCTCAGCAGCCATCCGATCAAGAGGTTTACCATGTTGATCATCTAATACAATGTGTATTAGTCATATGAGTGACCATAGGCTTGAGGAATGTTGAAATATAGTGATCATCGGATCTGCAAGCCATCAACGACATGAATGAATTGTGGGGAGTGAAAGAAGAATTAAACCACTTGCTAGTTACAATCCCGCAATCCGTCTAGATCATCAGATTACACAACTTCAATGATCTAGGACTATGGTTGATCCAACTAATGATCAGTTGAAGTCAGATTAAATCGTGACCATCGGATGTGCAATCGCAAAATATACGACAGGGATAGATTGCGAAGATTGAAAGGAAAATTAAATCACTTGCAAGTTGTAGCTCCACAATCATCGTCGACCATTGATCTACTTCGAGAACCTCCAAAGCCGTCATATCATCTCACTGTGGAAGGATAGGATAAGCGAGGCCAAAATGTACCATCATCCATCAGATTAAATCTGATACTTGTTAGTCATCGGATCGTGTTAAAGTGGAAGGACAAGATAAAACTACAAGAGCTACATTGCAGGACAGATCGAGCCATCGATCCTAGATCCTGATCGAACGAACATCCTTCACTATGGGTCTAAATATGTGAGGAACTTATACTCCGTTAGTTTGAGATTGTAAATACCCAGAGTCCCGAAACGGACATAAGTCGTTCGATCTGAAAGATCGCTTCAAGACTATTCTCGATCGTTGATTAAGAGAGGGACACGGGTCAGCCATTTGTCAGCTCCGGAAGAATAACGCAGAGAAGAAAGAAGGAGTTTGGGATTTGATATCTCCGGAATATGGAGACTTAGATAAAATGGTGGCCATCCATCTCAATGCTTGATTAAGTCATAGCTATCGGATTTAGCAGAGAAATGATGAGTGAAAAAATTTGACCGTTGATTTGTCTCCGCAAAAACGTTAATCGTCCGATCAGTTTGGTGATATCGTATTTGAGAGTTTTCAAATGTCAAAATTTACGAAGTCTCGAAGGATGAATATCTGAAGTTTCTCTCAATCGTCGATCTAAGAAACAATGGGAGTTTGGATAGCCATTAGATCCAAGAGAATATAATGTGCCACATGAGGATCCACGTCAGCAAGACTATGTCAGCAATGACACATGGCGTAATCAGACACTGACAAGTGTCAAGTTGATTCAGCATTTTAGGTACATGAAAATCACGAATATGAGTGATACATGGCAACTACTCGACTTGTGACACGTCATCAAGTGACATAAGAAGTTACGTCACTCTGGGAGTTTAGCTTTGGGAGTTTTTACCACCGCACTCACCCAATGTCTCAAAGTTCTGAATGCTGTAGACCCGAACTGAACATGATATGTCCAATCTGGAGAACACTTCGTGAGCATCCTCGACCACCGATCTACTCAATGGAAGGATAGTGTAAGTGGAAATGTTTACCGATAACAAGCGGTCTCCATCGTTGATGACTCACACAAAAGGTGATCACTTCAGAGATAAGAAGGGGTTAGGATCTAAAATATCTGAAGTCCAAAGACCCAGAGTAAAAGGTACCCATCCATATCATCAGAAGATTGAATCATAATCCGTTGAAATGATAAATGCTCTAGTGCTTGTCTTACTTAGGTTTTGATCACCATAGTTAGTCATATGCTATAAGAGTTTTTAAAGGGAAATTACAATATGTTGTTATAGTTGGTAAAACCCGTGGTTCTGTAACGCATGGTCATATGTGATGGTTTGAAGGAAGCGCCTCCACCGAATCTGGTCTCTGTGAATTTAACAAAGATTCAGGATCGAGTATAAAGGATTAAATTGATCCATGACTGTGATCAATTTATGAAAAACCTTCATGGTAAAATGAATAAACAATAATTAAGATTGATTAATCGAAGAGGTGCGATGGTCCAAATGAAGGGACACAGTTGTGTCAGACTCACACCATTTGAAGAGTATATAATAAAGGAAGAGTTTTGATAAGAGTGGAGTCTCTATACTTCAGAATAGAAGATAAAAATATGAAGCAGGTTCTAAGAAGATATCAAAGGAAATAAAATGTGAATTACAGAAAGAATATGAAATGCGGTGATGAGTGTCTTATGATATACCTCTGATCATAAGATTGAATTGATTCTATAATGGATCACCTCTACTGGAGTTGAATAAACTCTAGTTGGATACACTAGGTTCTATCAACAAGTTGGGTCTTGCAGCAAGCTGGGTCTTGTGCCAAGCTAGGTCTTGGCTAAGAGTTGGTGCTCTCCGAGGAGTTGGTGCTCCTTACTTTAGTTGGTGCTGAAATAATTAGTTCGTGCTAAAAGAAAATCCTCTTTCAAATATATTCATGTTACTATGTTCATATCAATTATACAAAATCTTATACAAACATCTGGTGTCTTTGTGTCCATTGTGATTATGATTTGATTGTTATTAATCTATTCAATTATGTTTTAATTGGTAACTTGAAAGAAGAAAAAGTTAGAATAGTCCACACACTAATTCACCCCCCCCTCTTAGTTTGGGTGGTGTGTTCTTCAATTGGTATAAGAGCGAAGGTTCCTTAAAACAAAATTTAAACACTGGAAGGAAGATCCCAAAGAAATGGGTGGACACATGGCTCTCTCCACAATTGAATCTCCTTTATTCGATGGAACAAATTATTCCTCATGGAGAGAAAATATGAAACAATTTTTGAAGTCAAAAGGATTCGAGGTTTGAAATTTAGTAGTAAGCAAGCCCTGGGACTTAACTACATCAAATAATCTATCCAAAATTACATTCCAAATAAGAGAAAGGAAGAACAATGAAGTGGCATTGACGATTCTTCTCAATGGATTATCAGATACAGTCAAGGCATGCATAGGACTATGCACATCATCTAAGGACTTATGGCTAAAATTAGAAAATATGTATCAAATGAAAAATGAAGACACATAAGACATTTCTATGAAGGATGAAGATGAAGACTCAGCCATCAATAAAAGTAAGGACTCTCCACAATATTTTGATTGCAATAACAGTGATATTGAATCCTCCTCTACAAGTAAATAAGAAGAACTATCAAAGTCCAAACAAAATGTTGATTGGAGTCTCTCTGAATACATTTATCACCATAATGAATCAGACTATAGCTATCTTCATGACTACACTCAAGAATTTCTTGAAAAGAATCAAAAGAATGTCTTGGAAATAAAGAAAATGCTCAAGGACAGTGAACATATAATATATGAGCAGGACAATCAGTTAGAAGAGAAATATGAGGAGAAATAAATTAGTCAAGTAAAATAAAAGGAGAAGGAAGATGATGATCTTAGAAATCAGAAGCATATCCTGGAAATAAAAGAAAAGTTCAAAGAAAAAAAGGAAATCATATCAGAGAAAAAGATTCAGTTAGAAAACAAAGAAGAAGAGATCAAAAAATTGAAAACAAAAGTTGTTGATCTAACAAAAGAAAAGGAAGAGAAAATCAAGAGATTGAAAAATGAAATCAGTCAAGCAAAAGAAGAAAAGAAGGAAGATGATGTCTCAAGAAAAAACCTTGCAGATCTAAAAGAACTAAAGGAAATCTATGTCAATCTTAAAATCTAACTTGAAGAAGCCAAAAGGAGAGAATAGGTAGTAAGGAACCAGTTGGACAAAAAGGAA
>ML811465.1:0-17331 GCA_009831015.1 Picea engelmannii
AGAGAAGGTTGGATTGGAGGTTTGATAGAGGAAAAGAAGAAGAATATGGACATGTTGGGTTGACACTGTTTTACATAGTTTATGGAGGACAAAGAGAATGACTTAGACAGAGGCATAATCATTGGTTCATGGTAGATTATAATATGTTCGTCTTGAGCTTTAAAGACATAGAGTCTTGTAACCGTAGAAGCACTAATAGAGGCCAAATCATTGGTTCGTGGTAAATGTACTATGTTTGTCTTGAGCTTTAAAGATAGAGAGCCTTGTAATTGTAGAAGCACCAACAAGATAATAACTAGAGCACGATCGCCATTTTGAAGCGAGAGTTTACCCATAAGGGTTTCTCTAAGGTATTATAGCACAACAAGTTTTTAGAGTAAGTGATTTTACCGTCTCTATTTATTTCGCATTTAGGATCTATCTTGGTGAATAGTTTGGTGATAGGCCATATGGTAATGGATTAAGGATGGAGAAGTAGGACCACTCCTAACATCTTGGGTAGAAGAACTCGTAATACAAGGAAGAAAACAAGAAATGCATCTCTGAGTAGGTGTCCTAGTGGTGGCTCTTTAGAGTAGTGATGGCTTCCATTGATGTGGCATAGTATTGGGCATGAGTGGTGTAGTCTAGGGAGCAATGTCGGGGCGTTTTAGCATTGCCCAACTAAGTGGTTGTGTGTGGCTTTACTTCCCTAGTGTCTTGAATTCGATAAAGGGAAGAGGTAATCTGGTTAGTTATTGGTAAAGAGATCTGAAGTAGACTTCATTTGAGAGAAAATGCCTCTTATGTACAAGGCAAGGCGCTATTGCTTGGAGAATTTGAAGAATGTTGATAAAGATCTGCTCGAGTCCTTTTAGAGGCAATGTAACCTCTCTTGAATCTCATAATACATAGGACACCTAATTATGTGAACGTTAATCTCTACATCATGCAAAGAGCAAGGCTTGTAGATCTGTTTTGCTTAATGAAGATGGTGATTTGTCTCAACCCTCAATTGATGTGACACTCAAAGTTAGACGTGAGGAAACCAAAGCTCATGTAATAGATGACATTGAAGATAATGTTGTTGAACATTAAGCCTATTGAATACCAAGAGGAAGTGCTTGAAGTAAAGGGTGAATTTGGGTCTTAGAGGCTTGAATGGTCTAGTCTAGAAAACCTTGGTGAAGCTCCCTCGTATCCTCTTCTCAAGTAAAATCAACGATCACTCATTTTATCTCATTAATGTATACTACAAAGAGGGTGGGGGAGAGATGATACCCCTGATTGACACCAATAGTAGTCTTGATACTCTTCGAAAACGCACAAGATGTGTGGAAACTTCCCACTGAATGTTGACATAGCAACAATGTTTGTGTGGGTACAATGTCAAAGGATTTTTGGAAGTTGACAAAGCAACAATAATTTTTGGAGGATCTTTGTTTAGCTTCCTCAATGACAACACAAAGATTGAATATGTGGTGTACTATTTGGTAATCCATCCCGAAGCTGGCTTGGTCCCTACCTCTCCAACTGCGCCTCTCAAACCAGTTAGAAAGGTAAAGATCAAGAGTTGTGGCATAAAGTTTAGTAAAGATATGACTAATCATGATAGTCTTGTAATCATTGGCTCCATAGTGTCGTTGGATTTGTATATAGGGTGAATGATATGCTAGGAGCTCCTTTTTGTCCATAGCACACTCCCATGACCTTTTCACACAACGTCCTCCCTTATAAACAACCATTTATTGACATTGACTCCCAAGGATGATGCAAGGGTCCCATTGCATATTTGAGGAATTGAGACTAAAGGCCTTCAAGGTCGCAGACTTACTAGTGTTAAGCTTTTGGGTGGCCCTCTAAATAAGGCTGGGGATGAAGAAATGATAAGATGAAGGCGAGGAGACATAAATGGGTGGATGGCCAGGAACATTGTAGAGAGAGGAGGCATGTGTTCATTAGGTGTGGGAGTCTGTCTGCAGCTGGTTGTCTCCAAGGGAGGAGGATGTGCCAAAAGACCTTGGGAGATGTGTGAAGGAGAGAAAGGAGCTGCCTTCTCTTAACAGCTAAGAACAATTGTTTCTTCCGTCCAAGTAGGCAGTGGTACTCCTTATAGGTGGTTGTGACTGTTTTGGGATGGACTAACTCATATTTGAGTGGACTGTTTTGGGATGGACTAACTCATATTTGAGTGGTCAATGGATAGGAGCCCTAGGTGTGGGTGAACTACAGTGAATGATAGGTATGAGGGAAGGAGTCTTGGGCCGCTTCCCAAAGTATACAAGTGAGGAAGTCAGATTTGAGAGATGTTTTGAGCTAGACTTGTTTTTTGGGTCCTGGTTTGGTTTCTGGTATTTTACATCGATCATTGGTGCTCAATGACGTACCATTTTTTCTTGCTTTATTAATCACCAGTATCTGATTTTACTAATTGAGTGCTGAAGATAAGGCTTCAAAAGTAATCCCAAAACTATAGATATCATACTCGAAATTCTAGTTTTCTTATTGAGCTTTTCAAGCTAAATCAATGTTGAAGAATTTTAA
Organism: Picea engelmannii; assembly: GCA_009831015.1. Classification (NCBI taxonomy): domain Eukaryota; kingdom Viridiplantae; phylum Streptophyta; class Pinopsida; order Pinales; family Pinaceae; genus Picea; species Picea engelmannii. The sequence continues at coordinate 2,524 of ML811465.1, forward strand.
TGCTTGATTACTGTAATTGTGCTAGCCAGCAGCTTACTGTCAATTTTTCTTTTCTGGACTAAAAGGTGGTTCAAGTGAACTATCTTACATGCATCTGAGTGCTTTTCCAGAATATCTATGTCTAGGCTACACAGAGCTAAAAATTTGGCTTGCAGGACAAAATGATGAAATTAACTTGCAAATAAAAATTCAGCTTTAGTCTAAGAAATTGGCCAAACAAATCCAAACATGTTCTACATCCAATAGAATTCGTTATGCAGGCCACAAGTGGATGGCTTCGACAGGATACCAAACCCTAGGACCAATACCACCACCTGGCCGTGCATGGGCACTTTTATCCAAAGAAGCTAAGGTCTCTTGAGTTCTTGCATGGTCAGTTTTCATGATATCCATGTAGGCGTTGTATTAAAAACACACATAGTTATATATCTGTTTGTCAATGATCACTTGTAGCCATAAGCTTTCTTTTAGAAGGTTATTTTTTACCTTTTATGACATTGTTAAGATTTCATGCTAATATGCAGTGGCGTGAGCGCTTGGTAGTCGCTTTACGAGCAATGAATGCTGGGGATTTGGCCGAACAAGCTCTTCGTCAAGCTGACAAAATGTGTAGAAGCACTGATCGCACCACCCACGAGCCAACTTCTGTAACTGTTCACAATCTTACTTTGTCTTGCATTCATTTTTGCTTATCATGGGGTTCTTACTTAGTTTTGCATGCCAAAATCTTAGCATTTCGCATTTAACTTTCATGACAGTTCTATTTCATTATTGCAATATTAAAGCAATTCAATTCTGGAAATTATATAATTGAGAGTTTCCTTTTCTTTCAGGATGAAAGGGTAACAGGTCAAGCTTCTAATATTACGATGGGTGAAGCAGGCAAGAAAAGAGCAATTGCACAAGAGATTGGCAATCATACCAACATAGATGACAGACCAGGGAAGCGGATGCTACATGCTTCTCCAGTTCTTGGATCATTGCATTCTATGCACCAATTCCAACCTAGTACTGATGTAACAAACGAAAGGGCATCTTCTAATGGGAATCATGCTGGGGGCCTGGTGGCTGATTCTGAAATGGACCAAGTACAACAGCTGGTTGCAATGATTGGTGCCATAGCTGCACAGGGAGATAGAGCTGTTGAATCATTAGAAATTTTAGCTTCAAATATTCCTTCGAACTTGTTAGCCGAGGTAGTAATAGCTAATATACATAATTTACCATCAATTCGTCCAACTTCAGATGATGATGAACATGAACTGGCACCTGGAGGTTCCCAGTTGAGTGCTATAAGTGCATTGTCTCAAATAATGCCACCATTTACTGTGATATCACAAGTAACGACACTTCCAACTACAATGCCTCAAGTTGTATTGCCATCAATGGCAATGCCGCAACTCCCTTTACCGAACAGCATATCATCTTCATTTCAAGTAGAAGTGACTGTTCCCCAGCAGCTTGCTTCTGATGCTGGTCATGATCCTCAAAGGGTATGCTTTGATTGTTAGATAACTATTATTCTTCTGTTAAATAGATGTTTGCTAAATCTAATCTACTATAATTGGGATAACATATGTACTAATACCACACTATGTTTGTATCTTATTAATTTTTTTTTTTTTTTGTTTAATTATTTCTGTATATGAGGTATCTATTATAATAAATTGACTTTGACATTTATATTGTGGTTTTAATGTTTGGGCCTATGCTGTGTCTATTTCTCATAAATGTCAGCCTAACTAGTTTGAAATTGATTTAGGATCCTTCCTGGATGGCCTCACGACATATGGATGTACCAGTTACTGTGTCTTTAGCATCTGCAAGCATAGAGGACACAAATAACATGCCATTTATTTCAGGTCATGGATTAAACTCATTTGCGAGTTCACAGCCAATGGTTGAGAGTGTAGGCCTGATAGCTCCATTAGATAGAGACCAAGCAGAATCTCCCCAGAATAACATTCCTGGCTTAGATGGTCCTGTTTCCATTGAAACAAGGTTTGATACTGTTAAGCAAACTATTGAGTCATTCTCAGAACCAATAACAACTACGCATCCACTTTTGTTGAGTGGCTCTGATATCAGTGGAATGAGGGAAGTTTTGCCATTGGGACCAACAACTGATATATCGGAACCAACAGTAACAGAAGTGTCTGCGTTAGAACCTGCAAGATTGTCTCCTGCAGCATCAGTTACAGCCCTGTCCATGGGTCCACCATCTGGATTTTCAGCGGTGCCACCAATTGTAAATTTAACTGAGGAACAACAAGCTTTATTAAACAGATCAGCATTTGAGCGCATTGTTGAGGCATACAGACAAGTTTCTTCAGCTGGAGGCTGTGAATTGCGTATTGCAGTTCTTACACGATTAGTTGACCAGGTAAATTTTCTCTAGAACTATTTGTGTAATTGTCCTTTAGCATTTTTACTCTTTTTGGGATGGACCTACCTTTGTAATTTGTGTTGGATTTGACTATTAGAGGCACATGCTTCTCTGAAGTATCTATTTTACAATATATGCAGATATTTTTATGAAATGTGTTTTTAATATAACAGTATTATATTATGTTGATTGCATATATTTATGATTTGATTTTATTACATTCATACATGCAGTAAGAATTCCTCTTTCGTCCATTTTCAACTTGGTATTTATGATTGTCTACTGAGCTAGTTATCTATTCAGCCTTAGACATGCCATGGTAAGATTCTTTTTGTTTTATTGTGTGTATAATTGAAAGTTCTTATTATATTAAATACCTTGGTATTTTGTGCACATGCATCTATTGTACAGGAGATGAATCATGTGAAGAAATTTTGCTGTAATGACCCAACTTTCTCTACTTTGCTTTGCATTCAATTCATGATGTATTGCTAATAATATAATAAATAGTACGTATCAAGGCTGTCGAGAGCGGGAGCGTTTTTTTGTATAATACATAAAAAATATATATTTTGATGCATATATATTATATATATATTTTGATGCTTTATATATTATATATATAAAGCATGCAGAATGTCGAATCAATTGCAAAAAACATGAAAATATAAGATCATTTAACTTGATTAGTGATGATCATTAAAGCATCAACCATTTAGTACACATATAACATCAATCATAAACATTTGTCATCAATAGATTGTAAAAGACAACATCAACCGCGAAATGAAATAGTCTAGTCTCTAGACTCTAGAGCATCAATGATCATATTCATTACCAAAGAGTTGTAATATTCAGAATTTCAGTCAATAGTTTAAAGTTCAAAGTTCAAAGTTCAAAATTCAAATTTCAAACTTCTAAGGTAAATTGTCATATAATGTTCTTAAGTTCATAAGTTCATTGTTTATAGAATAAGCCATAATAAAGAGTCAAGACTCAAGACAAAGTACTAAGTTCTAGAGACTACTTCTAAACATGAAACAAAAAAAGAGATCTAGTATATAGTAGCAACTTAGCAAGTACTAAGTAATATGCTGTAAGTTTTCCTCTTGCCACGATAAACTTCTAGTTTCTTCTCCTGTGATCTTTGAAGAAGAGTAGGAACATGTGGAAGTGATCGTGGAACATGACCAACAACTGAATGGCCCCCATGTGACTATGGATGTTGTGCAGATAAAGGTAAAACTGATGAATCTGGAACCCTGCTAGTGGATGGGGGTGACATGCCTCCTCCAAGAATATGATCACCATCATGATCACTCAAAAGTTCCTCTTCCAAGTGCTCTAAAACAATGGTTCCATCCTCCAAATTAGTCTCCTTTGGATTGTTATCCCAAGTCATATCTCTTTTACAAAAGGCATTCCCCCCTGCATCACAGTAATGCAACAACAACCTCAAGTTGTAATGCATTCAAGCTGTTTCTCTTTACATTGTGGATGAAGCTATAGGTGCTCCACACCTCTATGCAGAAGAGGTGTTAACGAATTGAGAAAGCACCTTCACTGCCAATTTATGCAAAGTTTTGGCAGAGGAGCCATACATGTTCCACCATTCAATAGCACCCAACCTATCTCGATCTTTGGTTGCATGCAAGTTACCAAAGACTCCATGCTCACTGATGTATTTGCTCAATTCGCTTCGTACTTGAGCACACTCCTCTTCATCAGGTACCAACTTGTTGAATGCAATATCCATTTTGCACCTCTAGATCAGTGTGTGGTTTTTTTCTTTTCCCACCACGGGTGCTGGTTGGGCCAACCAAGATGAAGAATAATATTTTGGGTAAGGACATATGCCAGGGCATGGAGTGGAACATTCAAATTTTCCCACCTTTGGACCACGACTTTATGGATATGATCATACAAGATCGCATCCCTCGGCTGAACAATGTCTTTGATTTGGCCTAGCATGCTGTCCATCTGCTCATACACCTCTCCAATCATCGATTGATTTGTATCCTTCAAACCGAATCATATTGTAAATGGGTTTGGTGAATTACAGAATATACCGAACCTGTTTCCAAAAATGGCTATCAAGAACTCTGTCCTCCACCTCTCGAAAGTCACTTTTCTTAGATGCGGATGTAGCCCTGTCTTTTATGCCATGAATCACTTGAGGCAATACTAGCCAATGCCTCTCTTACCTTCAACAGGCACTTGAAAGTGAGATAATAGCTAGAAAATCTGGTCTTTGCAATCTTTAGTAACTCCAACTTGGAGTGACTATGAAAAATGTAGTGGGCCATGCTATGATTGGTAATAAATCTTACCATCTTCTTCCCTCTCTTGTACAAAGCACCAATCCATCTATAATCATGGTCCTTCATTTTAATGATATCATGCATCAAAAGGTTCATTGTGTGAACCAAACACCTCGACCAAAATATATTGGGGTACCTATCTTCAATGATTGCTCTTGCTGCCTTACAATTAGCAGCATTATCAGTGATGACTTGAATGACGTTGTAGGGCCCAATCTCTTGAATGGTTTTAAGCAAGGCATCTGCAATATTAATACCCGTTTTGTAGCGATTTGAGTAATCATGGGCTGAAAGGAAGATCGCACCACTAGCAGAGACACCAAGAATATTTATCAATGGCTTGCCTTTCACATTTGTCCAACCATCAGATACAATTGATACCCCATGTAGGTTCCAATCATTTGTAATATATCCTAGAGCACCTTGGATTTTGGCTCTTTCCCTGTCAAGTCCCAAGGTTCTAGCTTTGTCATACCCGGGGCTCCTATAACCTTTAGGGGCACCATTGATGGCTTGGACCATTTCATGTCAATATGGTGAGTGAAGAACATTGAATGGTATACCACATGCATAGAGAAACTTGAAAACGTTTGCATCCACATCATCTCTACAACCATGGTCAAGGAAATCTGATACTGTTCTAGCCTTCTAGGTGAAGGTGAAGGCGAGAATGCACTACCATGGGGGGATACGCCTTGACCAATGAACATTCTTCGTGCATTCTTAGGTTCAACTTTTGTTTTTTTTTGGCTTTGTGTTGTGCTACCTCCTCTTCCCTTTGGTATTTGAGTCTATCTTTATGATCGATACTCACACAAGCTTTGATTACTATATTCTTACCTTCATCCCAGTACATAGACCCACATAGATGCTTTCTCACATGGGTATAGGAACCTGTGTATTCTGTATGACAACGGTGGCATATAAATTTCCTTGTTCCATCCCCTTTCCCTTTACTAAGCTTTGTGACATACTTCCATAGAAGTGTGTACCTCTCTTTGGATTTTTTGGGGATCATGACCATCACTATCATTTTCATTGTCTTCATCCCCTCCCATTCCTTCCTCCTCTCCTTGGTATGTGCTGTCCACTTCTATTTCTTCATCACTATCATGGGTATTTCGACGTGAACTTCCCACCACCATCATTATAATAAAAAATGGAACCAAAATGGCATACCACATTGACATCAACATCATGAATGTTGAACCTTGGCCCTTGATAATAAGTTGCTACCTGCAATAGAATGATGCAGGAGAAATGTTTTACCTTGGCCCTTGATCAACATATGTGCCTTTCAACCTTTGTTAAGATATTTGTCTTTTTACATGATAAAGACCATTAATTTTGATTAGCAATTTCATTAGAATCATTATTATAGTTTATTGCATCATCTTTTGGGGTCAATTTGTTTTTGAAAGGGTGATTGGTTTGGATTTTGTTGTTAAATGTGGGGTTGGTTTTATATATATTCTGACAGTGATGGACATATTTTTTAACAGTGTGATGCTGATTATGACATTCGGGGACTCTTGCAAACACATATATTGTCAGATTATCAAAATTATAAGGTAATGTTATTCTACTTGATGCACTTTGAAAGTTTTTACTGTGTCCTAATTGTTTCTGTAGAGTAGTTTGTTTCTTTGAAATACATATCATGGGGAAACCTACCAGGCACTTCCCCCCATTCTGAGGATGGTACCCAGGGTAAACTGGATTCTTCAGTGCTCAAGGCCGATACAACAATATACTTCTTAGGAGCTCAACATGTCACTTGCGGGAATTGATCTGGGTGGGGAGGATAACACGCTTTCTCTCAAAATGCCCTGGGCTAGACCCAATTGACTTCTGTAAAGCGGTTATGTGAAGCATATCTTATTTAACATTGATGTTGTGCTGGTTTCATCTTAGTACTGTTTCTGTGCTTAGTTGTGCAGTACTGAAATTTTGTGCTACAGTTGCAAGATTAGTGTGTTTGTTGTAATGTATCACGGCATCTCTTCCACATCAAGTGTCATAAAATTGGCATTTGTTTGTAAAGAAGATAAAACGTAGCTATTAGAAGAGTATCAAATTGCCTTATATTTTGTTGGAAGTTCATTTTGTACACTTGTAGTGCACCTTTGCTTGTTTATCCTAAGAAATAGTTCAAATCTTGCTATTTGAGTAGTTCATTATTCTTTGGTGGCCATCTTAAATCCGAAATGAGTGTTGGAACTCCTTTAGTGTCAAGAATGCCCTTGTTTTTTTCCTTGATATTTTTTTTAGTATTAAGCTCTCAAATTGACCCAAGAGAGTACAAAATGTAGAGCAGTAGTCTTGGTGATCTATTGCCAACAGCCAAAATTAACCAGCATTGGACTACAGACTCCCTACTGATTTGCAGCTATAGTTCTTGACACTTGTTCAGAAAACAGAACTGTATTGCCTTCTTATAACTTGCTCTGGGCATAGACCTCTCTAACTCGCAGCCTCCTATTGCATAACCATTTGGACTCACTGGGATGTTTGACAATCTGTCATTTTGAGAAAAGGATGAGCCATCTAGCCAGAGCTTCAGTTCAGTTAGTTTCACCTTCATTGTAGAAATTCCGAGAATTAGGAAATTAATGCAAATTCTGAAATTTCACCTCAACCTTGGGGTTTCTCAGATCTGTTTCCTGTAAATTCAGTGTTAGTGCTGAATCTGAACTATGAATTTACAGCAGCAATATTCCACTTCTCTTCAACCTGATTTCACAAGGCAGCCCAAGAAAATATATACCTTTCAAGTATACTTCAATACGACAAAGCTACAGCCCTTGGGGCACACTTTGCAAGCATGTAACAGATCTGGAATGTCTTATAACCACAGTTTATAACAGCAGTAAATCTGCTCTGTTATCCTCTAGTTGTGTGTAAATTCACTTAACCAATTCAGTGCTATGTTATGTTATGTCAAATCAGCATGCATAATTAGCACTAGATTTACCCACTGATGAAGATAATATAAACTGAAAATCAAGTCTGCAAGTACACAAAATTTGGACAGCTGGAAAACTTAATATATATAAAGATAAAGTACAAGTACATACTGCACAGCTTTATTACAAAGCTGGTACAAGTCAAGCTCTCCAAACCCTAGCCACCAAATTCCGCCCAGCTAGGAATCACTCCCAACCAAAGCTGGTCACCCCACCAAAGATTCTCAACAAGCTAGCATACACATTGGCAAGTCCTCCATGGCTTTTCACCAAGCTTGTTTTTTAACACAAGCTCTTAATGCCAACACTCGTCTTCCTTAGGGTTTCCAAACCCTAGCCATCTTGTATTACACATGTACATGGCAAGACAACTTTCGCGCTAGCCTCCAAGTCTACATGTCCATCCTAGGGTTTGAATTCTCAAACTCTAGGTGTACAACTCTTCTAAGGCCTCCATGGAACATCAAGAGTAAATAACAAAGTCTTCTTCTGAGCAAGGTATCACACCAAGCTTAAGACTCATCAAACTAGGCTCTCCACGACACTTTCCCTAGTCTCCATGCATCATGCAAGAACAAGGCTGCAATATCATCCAAGGCACTAGCTTGACAAGACAAATCATTGCTTTCTCTAGTGTCTTGTTCTTCTCTAGTGTTTACTTGTAAAGCACAAACCCTAGCATTTCGCAAGAGCAAACTCTCCAAGAACATCCAAGATGTCTCTCTCCTCTTCATGTTCTCCTAGGGTTTACATCACAAATCCTAGTGTCTTGCTCCCTACAAGACTTCTCCAAGACAATTACAAAGATAGATTAGAGTACAATTATGGTGTGTTATAGCAAAAGCTTTCTCCTCCCTTTATACACAATAGGTGAGGGAGGCTAACATTAAACATGGACGTGTCCATGCAAGTAACCAACAAGGCAACCCCATATGGAGTGCTCTACAATATAAGGATGTACAAGTTTAATACTATGGTTTATCCAACCCCCAAGATGAAACGCCCTCCAACCATTCCTATAGGATATTTTTCTCTCCAACAAGTTTTTGGTCCGATGCTACTTCTTCCATGGTGGTTTCCAAGTGTCCTCATGCAAGGCCTTCCTCCTAATTGTGTGCCACATGTCCTCTCATGTGCCCAATTCTTCTCCATGTGTGCCATTTTGATTACCATGCTGTAATGCTTCTCCACAAACATATGCATTACGCTCCACAACCAACCTCCAAGAAGTGTACTCCTCAACCCAAGTGTCCTTAAGTCAAGTTTCCAATCTCCAAGGTGTATGTCACATGGTCGCATGCTTTTAGCGTCGAGTGCCAATCTCCGGGTTCCTAGCGCTTCTCCTCCTAGGTAGGTATTTCCCCTAATAGAGCGATCAACTCCCCCATTGTGTGCACCCAATGCGTTAGTGATCATGCCAACCAGGTTAACAACCTCCTAGGTAAGAGTATTATGCTAGCACTCTCTCTAAGGTCAAGCATCCCACCCAAACTAAACCATCTGTATGCCCATGAAGCATTGTCAAGGGGCTAGGAGGCCTAGTGCTCTCCTAGCAAGGTGAAAATACTTTCCGAGTAACCCCAAAGGCTAACATTCATTAGCCGAAGCCCATTCTTCAGGATATCTATCAACTGTGCAAAAGAACTACCATCTTTGAACAGCTTCAAGCTTCTTGCTTTGCTTCCACTCTCTCCATTTGCAGGCGCCTAATTTCCTCCTGCATCGTTGACCACTGAAAGACATGCAAATGAGGTTCTAGACTCCTCCCGAAGTTCCACAGCCAAAATGTAAACATTATTGTGTATGTTGGAGGACAATGCTTCTTCTTCCTCTTGACTTCAAACTTCAAGCTATTTTCTCCTTTTCCCTCGGTGTCTCCACTTATTCAACTCTCTCAGGTCGTTATCTACATTCTTACATTTTTTCTTCTGAAAGGTTTTTTAATCTCTGCCTTAATCTTGACAGCTTGTCTCTTCATTGCCCCACTCCTTACTGCTGGGACCACTCGAAGTTTGAGACGTTTCTGTCATACAGCAGTCTGTATAAATTTGACACCACGCAGGAGATCACTCCTCACAATGCCTATCTTTGCAGTCATTATACTCTTATTCTCATAATGTTTAATTCTAAGTTCCTCCATCTCCAAATTCATCTTCCAAGTTGCCAATTGTATCTGCAAAATTATTATCTAGCTTCCTAACCAATGTCACACAACTCAGACTCAGCAAACCCAAAGAGTAGAGTCTTCAGTTTGATTTGGGAGTACTTGGCAATAAACAATAAATCGACTTAGTTAAAATTGTAGAAAGTATTGGCAAAAATTGCCTAATCTTTCCCCCACCAAGGTGCTTTAATATTGCCAAGCAAATTCTCTTTCTTTTGGGAATTTGCAAATTTTCGGAAATAAATTATTGTATTGATGTTCACGAGCAACCAAAGTAAGTCAAGCTTCGAGGGGACTCTAAAGTACAAGTAATAGGGGCAATGAAGGAGTTCCTAGAGAATCACCAAAGACAAGAAAAAATCAGCAAAAAGAACAGGTGAATATCTTTCAAATACCTATAATAGTGCATGGCTTAGCTCCTTTGTCATTTCTCATGCAAAAAATATGTATTTTTTGTTTGTTTGTTCGAAATGTGCGCGTAACCTGCTGGGCAATCATTTTTAACCGTTGGCTGAGAAACCACAACCCAGGGCATCTAAGCCGTCAAAATCACCCAGGGATCGCACCTGGCCTGGGCCGCACCGACCCTTAACATGGTTGGATTTTTGGGTGTCTCCTCCCGACTAAACTCACCGTAAGCGTATTGAACTCGGGTTGCCTAGAAAATGAAACCCAAACCTTAACCGATTTAGCTAGCAGGAATTGACCATGCAAAAAATATGTATTACCAACACTTATTGTTTGGATATTTCGACTGTGGCAAGAGTCTGACTGAGTCTGACTCAATTTTGGTCAAAAGAGCTAACTCGACTCTTTTTTCTGGAGAGTGGAGTCTGATTTGGGAGTACTTGGGAGCAGAAAAAGAGTCGTTTCACTGATCCTAACATGGCTGAACTTGTATGAATTTAAGCAGTCTAAATATCTCATGGCCAACTTGAGCTTTGAGTTCATCTTCAACCTATGGTGAGCGTGAACTGCTTTTGAGTCAATCATTGGCCTTGTTCTAGAAATATTAATTCTATTTTGAATCCCTGTAATCAACTCTTTCAACTTAGCCTAGTTATTGGTAGCCAAGTTGGAACCTTCAGTGAGCTCCTACGTGATATTCCTCTCACTATCCTTGTCTACCCCAGGACCACTCCTCCCTGGAATACCTCAAGAATCTCATGTGTGGAGCCTGTCATGGCTGTTCAAATGCTTCTAAGATTTAACTCGTTGTCTTTTATCGGGAGAAAAAATCACCTTGTGACAACAAATATCAATTACTTGTTTTAACCAACATAGATGCATATTGTTAATGCAAACCTCCCAATCAATTCTTCAGTCTCCGATTGAGGATATGTTTGATGGTTTCTGGTACATACTCGATAGCTAAAGGGAGGCCGCCCATAGTTGGAAGAGTGGTTCTATAGACAATGCAGGTTGAAGCTAGAATAACATAGTCAAATTGCACCAAAGAGAGGAGTCACTGAAGAATCTCAAAACTGAAAGAAGAATTTGGAAATAGATGCTGGGTGTTGGGAACTTATAGAAAATTTTCTATTTGCAAAGTGTTGATAAAAATCTCACTTGAAATCTTGAAAGCTTAGGAGGATCTAGTGAGAAGAGACGAAAGCAGTTGATAAATTCAAGATTGAAAGCAATATTCAGAAATAAATGGTGTGTCGGAAACTCATTTTCTATTTGCAACGTATTGAGAAAATATACAAGAAAATATTGAGAATTCAGAAGGATTTTGGTGTCAAGAGAGGATAAATGAAATGAAATGATATTATTGTCCATGAATGACCAAAGTAGGTAAATGTGACTAGGAAGTACAACCTTAACTTTAAGGAGAGCATTTGAAGAATCAAGAAACTGAAAGAAAGATTCAGAAGTAGATTGTGGGTGTTGTGAATTCATTTTCTATTTGCTAAGTGTTGACAAAATGTTTACGGAAGCCTTGATTACTTAGGAGGATCTTGGGAATATTTTCTCTCATAGGGAGCCTTCTTCATAATATTGTATTATTTTCATGCAATATTCCTTAGATTTGGAGATTGTGGATGCCTTTTTTCTCAAAATCTATGAATAAGAGAAATCTTCTACACAAGGGTTAGGAGGTTGCAACATGGAAAGGTGAAAGATAAGGGTGCACACCATCTTGTTATAGAATTCTTGAATTTTGAGAGGTTGAGGCTTGCAAATTGTGAAATCGCAATGTGAGCATCTAGATTTGAGTGTAAAATATTGATCATTGTTGATTCTTCTACAAGGTAATTGAGGGAGATGGAGTTGTCAAGGCATAGAAGTAAACACTTTTAGGCTACATTTGAAAAAGCTCTAAAGTATTTTGGTGGGGATTTAATGTTAAGAAAATTAATCAACATAATTTTGTTTGAAGTGTAGTTGTGCTTTATAATCTGATTAGTACAAGTAAAATCTAATCCTTGTACCTCAAGAGAAGTGGCACATTGACATCACCACGACCTAACTTCTTTGTGAGTTCAGGTGTTAGGCCCTCGCTCTAGTTTGAGACATCCTTTCTGGCCTTGGCCTAATAAAGGATATGGTTCTCTTGCCCTACTTGAGAGATGTGTTGTCAGAATCATTTCCAACCATTTCATCCAAGGTGCATCTCTTGGACATGAACATTAGAACCATTATCCTATATGGTTCTAAGGTCAAGGGGCCTAGTTTGCTTCAAACTCACTGGTCTAGGACAAAGAGTTTCTAGACCTTTCTTCCTCGACGCATCATCCGATGAAAATAAATAGTTCCTCAACACATAGTCAAGTCGCAGTTTGGTGCCCATCCATTATGTCTTAAGGCCATTTTCAGATTGGTTTCTTTCCTTCAAAGCATTCAGATTCTAAGGTATGTGGTTTCTTGCAGGGATCAATACCCTTATCTTGCACTATGTTCTTTTGAGGTCATTGCCTTGGTAGGTCACCAAGGTGAGTTTGTTGCTGGTTTCCAGAAGCCTCTTGTTTTCTTTAGTCAATGGCCATTTTGTCGGATTGATTCTACCCTTTCAGTTAGTCTTTAGAGGCTCCATGCCACCTCCTACTGTTTAAACATGACATGAATTGGGTAATCAAAGATTACATCTGATAGTGCGTCTAGGTCACTTGTATTGCATCCCTTGTGGGTCTTGGGTCGAAGATGACCTTTTATTTTGAGCACTTTCTATAGTTGAGAGATGATCTTATTATTAGATCTTCGTGTACACATCGATATTGGATGCATGCCCTTAGGATCCCCCTTGTTCAGTTCCGGGTGGTCTCTCACAGCTCTAGGTTGAGATTAATGATCGCTCCCATGGTCCAATAAGATTTCCTATTTATGCCACTTACAAGGGATAGAGAGAAACATATCATTTTTTGATGTCCCATCTAGTATTATTGCCTTTATTGGGGCTTGAGAAGCTCTCTCCACTTTCATTTGTTATCCTGACTAGAGGTGACTTGCTCTCTTTATGAGAGATTTTTGGACATGGATCATAGTGTCTACCTGCCCTGACTTGACTTGAGACCATCAAGATGATCAACTCTTACTTCTTGGTTGTCCTGTTAGCTTGGGGTAGCAAAGGATATCCACACCGCTTCAGCTTCCAAATCAATGAGACCTTGAGTTTCCTCTTGACCCTCTCAATGGGTCCTCTAATCTTGTTGAGATCCTAGAGGATCTGTTGATTCAAACCCTAGTATAGACACCAATAGTCTAGTAGATGGATCAATGCTGGGAGATCCCAGAGACTCCCCATCGCACATAGTATTACTTCCAGGTTTGGTTAAGTAACCAGTCCTCCATTTAGAGATTCTTCCCCATGACCTTGGATGTTAGGAGAGGTGGACCTCCTCGCTCTAGTGCTCCTCCTAGGATCACACAACTAAGTCCCCTCAATCCCAAAAACTCTCCGTATGACATCATTCGACAGTGCATCAACCCCTTCACTGTGATTGTTGACTCGACAGTGCATCAACCCCTTCACAGTGATTGTTGACTCGACAGTGCACCAACTCCTTCACAGTGATTGTTGACTCGACAGTGCATCAACCCCTTCTGTTAAATTTTTCTGTTAAATTTTCAATTCATGGAAGCAGAGCTATAACCTAAAACCTTAGAAAACCATAAATTATAAAACTCACAAAACTTCAGGTTTATATGCTAGATCTACAAGCACATAGCTAACTGAAAATATGAACAACAAATAGTAGAATCAACAACACTTGATAATACATCTCTGTTTTCTTACTAACGTAGAATTACTAACGTAGAAAAGATGGTACAATAACTTGCTCAAAAACTAGAATTGATTGTTCACTTGCCCCTTCTTTTCTTTATAGATGAAGGCGGCTAGGAGAGACTACAAAATAGCCCCATCTATGTGGGTGCCCAAATTAGAAAAGAAAACCCTATTCTAATTTTAAAAAGAAAATTTCTAAATCTGGAATGTCAAACTTTCAAAAATCACAAAAACAAAGTCTAAACTTAGACTTCGACATCAGGGACATTAGTTAACTCCTTGCTACAATAGAACCTAATCTAATATTGAAAATGCATAACTTCTAATTTTGTAACAACAACGAAAATTGGAACTACTCTAACTTTGGCACATGCATGTGCCCTCTACCTCATGATTCATATAATCTGTTGTTGAACCTCATTAATGTTGCTATTGTCCACACTCAAGGTGCCTCTTATGTTGTGCGCTGACCCTGGAGGCTAGGATCTCAAGTAGCTTACTACCTTTGTTGAATAGTGCCATCTTTGATGGAGAAAGAACAATGACTGAGCAATCATAGGTAAAAGCTATCACTTGCTCTTCACGAGGAAAGTGTTCTCCACCAAGACAAGATACCATCACAATATCTTCATCATGTTGTTGGCCACCATATTTGTGCCACTCATGCAAGCGCTTGTGAGCTTCTTCTTTAGCAGCATTTTCGGGTTAACTTTCTCACTATGGCATAGAGAGGCAAAGGCATC
>ML811465.1:17431-33761 GCA_009831015.1 Picea engelmannii
ATTAAGGTCACCTCTCCCCCCATTGCTATTTATTCTCATATCAAGATATTTGGGAGGCTATTTGGGTGACGAGTACCGACAAAGCGACAGATGAGGAAGGGTTCCAAGTAGAGTTCTTCAAGCATGGTCTTCATGCCTTGGATTGCCACTTGGCTGACATGTTTAACCATGTTGTCCATATAGGTTTCCCATAGGCTTGGTCACACCACACTTGTTTATTCGATCCATAAATCGGGTCTCGATGTAGATCCAAATAACTAGAGAACGATCATGGTGGGCCACACCTTCTCCAAGCTCTATGCTATAGTCCTTCATATGAAGCTCTCTAGGGAGATTGAGAGGAGACTCCTTAGAGCTAGGGGACATGCATGGTTCTGTTCTGCACATTAGACCACCGATCACATCCATACACTCGGCCATTATTGAGAAGGCACGACATCGCTATTCAAAAGTCTATTGCTACTTTGTAGACTTTTGGAAAGCTTTCGACTTTGTTCCTTGTGAGGCCTTGTTCTAGATGTTTGAAGGCATCAGTATTTTCGAGACATTCCTGATTGCCATTGGCGTCAAACAAGGGTGCCCCATGCCCCCCACACTTTTCGGTATCTACATAGATGAACTTGAGTCCTTTCTACATGATCATATCTGGGACGATGATGGGTGCCACCTCCACCAGGTATTGATTTCTATCTTGCTTTTTGTTGACGATGTGATCCTCTTGGCCTCATGTCTAAGGGGGGCTACAGAGACAACTAGATGCTTTGGCTCTTTCATGTGATCTTTGCCAATTGACAATCAACCTGGGTAAAACCAAGGTGATGATCTTCAATGGGTTTAAGAAGGTACTATTGGATCACCATTTCCTTTTCAAAGGAGAGGAGATTCAAATCACCAATACTTATACTTATTTTGGGGTACAATTGTTAGGGCCTCGCTTTAGTCTTAGACATTTTCTTCATTCTCGGGTCAACAAAGGTTACATATACTTAGCCATTCTTGAGTGATAGTGTTTTCGACACAATTTTTAGGACATTCCTTCCTAGATGTCTATCATGGATTCTTTATGCTCAGAGGTTTGGGGGCCTTGTTTACTGGACGTAGATTGGGCTTCAGTTGAGAGAGTGCAGATCCTTCTCCTTGGACGCATCATTAGATGCAAGCAAACAATACCCCAACACATCATTCGTGCAGAGTTCGGTGCTAGACCCTTATGGTTTGAGACTATTTTCTCCTTATTTCACTCCTACACTGCAGTTGGAGTTTCCTTGACTCAATGAAGGGTCAGGACCGATAGTCTATTGCTCATCGGAGTCTATTGCCTTATCTAGCCCTCATGGTTGTACTAGGTGTTGGTTTGCAGGGGTCTTAGACTTTTTGGAGTCCATTGGTGTTTTGATGGATTGACTTCCTCCATTCAGATGCTCCCTTGATGTGTTGCCCACCTCTTATGGAGTCTTACCTACTAGGTAGGAGTTGAACAAGATTATCTGGGATGACATTTATGGTTAGTTTGTGCAAATCACTTGGATAAACCCCAAGGGTGGGCTACATTCGAAGATGGCCTTCTATGTTGAGCATTTCATAGAGGTAAGGTACAAATTCATTATCCAATCCCCATACACATCTTGTCATTAGGTTGTCTCTCTTTGTATCCCCCTAGGTCCATTCTAAGTGGGTTCACATAGACTTGAGTTGAGACAGACCACCAGATTGTACGAGCAGAGAGGTTTTGACAGTTGTGTTATCTTTGTGAGGTTGAGATAGAGGAGCACTTCATATTCTGCTGCCCTATTTACTATCAGATCTGTGGGAGGTTTCATTGTCTAATCAAATGGATCTAGACCTTATCCAGTTTCTTCAAGTACCCAGACCAAATATATCTCATCCTATATATGTAGGAGGCCCTCATGCTTCTTGCTCACATTTTCTAGCCTCCTAGGTCAAATTCTGCTCGGTAGATTACTTCCTTCTTTTTGGTGCTCCCATTAGCTAGGAGCACCAAGAGACAGACTGATAGTAGCATTGCCTTTGACTCCAATTCAGTTCGGACTCGAGGGACCATCCCCCTTATCCAGAGATCTCAAAGACATTGCCAAACTAGATCCCTTACCAGTAGGCAGACGAGATGATCTAGGTATCAGTGATGGGTTACCTCTTCCAAACAATAGCAGATTGGGCGGTTCAAATCTTCCCCCAACTCTTCCTTGGGACATCATTCTATCTTGAGTTTTCTTTTTTTAGCTGTAGATGCTAGGAGAGATAGATCTAGTGGACCATGATCCAGTGCCTGGCTCCTTTTCCTTTGTACATCTCCATCTCGTTGTACATCTCTTTGCGGATTCAAGGACGTTCGATGTTTTAGCATAGATCTTTGGCTTTACTTTTCTTTTCTTTTGTTGTTTATATCAGAGACATTTTGGTGCTCCTACTTTGTATTGACATTATTGTACTCAACAGCCCCATTGACCTACTTTTGTGTTTATTGTTGGACATTAATAGAATTATCTTATCTTATTTGTGAGCCAAAACAAAGCTCTGAAGATTCTAGGGGCCGACCCATGTCGTCCAACTCTTATGGTAAAAATTAACATTGCAAGTTTAAGGTTGTCCTTTGTGATAGCTCAAGTTGCCTTCTAATGTTTGCAATGGCATTGGAATGTCTTGGTTACTTATGAAACTTTAGTGATATTTGCTAATGATAAGAAAATGTCGTGGAAAATTCCTAGAAATGTCAATGACTTGAGGTAAGATCTCATCTAAAAATGAATGGATTATCTTAAATTTTTCCATTTTTTGTTCTTGCGAGGTTTTCCTTTGAAAAAAATGTTTCCATTTATTGTGCAAAGGAATCTGGATTCAACTAACTTTTGTACTGGAAGTTCTTTGGAAGCAAATATGATTTATGGTGTTGTCAAACGTCTACCCACACAAAGCTTGCAAGCAAAAGAAAGTTGTTTCCTTGTTGTAAAATCTGCTTGATAAGATCCAAGTGCTCAGGTGAGGTAATGTATTGCTTTTCTATCCCATTATTGGTAGCTTATGTGATCATTTGCTTGAACTAATGAATGGAAGATATTAGCTTGTAGGCTACTACCAAGTTGTTGTGGTTTCCAGCCACAAGATATGGTATCTATTCCTATCATAGTTTTTAAAACCAGAACCGGACATCGAACCGATCACCTATCAACTCGGACATCGAATCGAAATCGGATGGACTCGGACCGGTTTGATTTCAACGACTCAGTTCAATAAAAAATACATTAAATAATTAAATTTTAATGAAACAAAATATTTTAAAGCTTTCAAGCCATGATTCCAAACCATTAAATACAAAATATGCAAGTTTGCTCATCTATAGACAATGTAAGGGTGTATATATTAAAATGGTACCGAGTGCAATACATATCAGTAACAAAATACATAATTAGTGAGGCTCTAAATGGCCTCTACAGTTTATAATGCCTAGGTAGCCCCCTTCCTTGGCCACTGAATGACAAGTTTCCTATGTTGGCCCTTGCAAATTCTGAAGCAGAGAAGCCTTTGGAAGAACAACAGTAGAATAATGATGGTTGGGAATTCACTGTTCCCAAGCTCGAACCGCCAACCAAAGGTTGAGAAGGGCCATCTAACAATGATAAAGATGACCAGCCCCCTGCATCTGTAATGGTTCCTGCTGCTGCAAATTTTTATGTTTTTATGATGATTAATTATGGACTTTGGTTCCAGTGGTTGCCAACATGGAAAATTAATGTTCTTGGACTTGGATGTTCTTTTGTTCCTCATGTTCAAAGTAGACAATTGCCATACCAAACTCATTTTAGGAGGATATTTGAAATTTCATAAGCCATTTAAAATTTCATTTTCAGGTTTTCTCGGAAACTTGAAATTTCATATTCTTCCTTCTTACCTGATGATAAGCCCATTCTCATTGAGGATGATGTCTACCAGGTCTCCATAGTGCTAACTTGCTAACGATGTTAAATAAATCTGTCACTATCAACTGTAATAGTTTCACTGTGCTCAGCCCAGCTGGAACCTCATGTTTGATATCAATTGGTTTGACATCGAACCAGATTCAAACCATTTGGTTCGACAGGTCTGATATCGAATCAAATTCAATTCGGCCGCTTCGATACCAAATCAGGCACCAGGCCAGGTTGAAGAGTCGGGTCTATTCGGTCACCTATCAACTCAGCCGGTTTGGCGGTTTGATAACGACCCGGTCCGGTTGTAAAATCTAGGGTTCCTATCTCCAATATTCTTGGTCTTGACAGTGGCAATCTGTCTAAATATGGTTGTTTTTATGTCTCGAGCAATAAGTTGTCATGTTTTTTTGTGGTTGGGTGGGGTCCTCAGTGCAATTTGTTCGTTATTTTGACATAATAGATTCTCCTTGTCTGAAGGTCCTCAAGAAATTTGTAATTACAACATCGAGATATCCATTTCTCTATTAAGGATAATTTTATGCTTCTTCCATACATACTTATTGGCCTTGGATGTTAGAAAAGTTGATGGTAGGGGAGTCCAAGTAATAGGTCAGCACAATCTAAAGGAGAAACATCACACACCACAATATTTCGAAAAGGGCCAATAACAAAGATCACTGCACAACACTGGGAGACAGTGAGGCACGAGCCTACCTTTTGTACCCATCAGAGTTGATATGGTTTGGGGTACATAGTAGTTGGGAGTGGCTTTCGTTGTCTAGGATGAGAGTAGCCAATTCGTGCTTAATTTGACAATTGTGGGTAAACAAGGGCACATAAGAGGTGTCGTGTTCATTGGTGGTCATCAGAATTAGAGATGGTTCAACTTCTGTAGGATTTTCAAGAGAAATGACTTCAGGAGGGTTAGGGGAATCAAATTGAGCGACCTTTCTAAAAACAGTTTTGTTGGGGAGAAGGTTTTGAAGTGCCCGATAGTAGGCAGAAGCATGCGAGTTGGTCTTTTGGAAGGTACAACAGGGCGTCGTTCGAGGTTTTGGAGGTGGCGATAGTGGTAACTTGAGAAGGGCCAGCAGTAGAAGGGTCATATCCAGGTTGGGGTGAGTGGATTCGAGGAGCCACTTTACGCTCGGCGATCAAGGCCCGAAGAAAGGCCTTGTTCAAGGAAAATCTCTCAAACAAATCAACTTCATGACGAAGATGCATTAATAAACCATAATTGAATTTTATAGCTAATACCTCTTCTGGATTGTCGATGTGCAGCTGGATGCGCAATTTGCAGAAGACATCTATGTAGCTTTGGACGGACTAATTGGATAGTTGTCGGAGCTCCAACCATTTTGTGAGAAGATTCTGGAGATATCTTGGGGAATAGAAGCGCTCTCGCAAGGTGTGACATAAACCTTTCCAAGAACTAATGTGTGCAATTGTCGTAGCTGATGTCTCGTCGAGCTCAATCACGAATTCGAACCTTTTAAGTTGGATGTCCCATTAGGCTTGAGCGATGCCCTCGAGTTGCAAGTTGGCTATTTGGAACTTAGTGTCCTCTTCCATCTTGGGAGAGGTCTTGAATTAGGTGGAGAGATTGTGGATTCAAGATTCGACAGTCTCTCCATTCATTTGCCTAGCAAATTTTGGCAATTGGAAGCGGGTGTCAAGACTGAGCAAAGCGTTGATTGTTGAGACTGATTTGCACAAGAAAACCAAAAATTGTCTGGGGACTGTGGATGGTCTCTCTGTCTTCTTCTTGAATGCGAGCAAAAGATTTCTGAGATCGATGCTCTGATACCAATTGATTTGCAATCAAGATTAGAAGGGTAAACTGGCAGAAAACTGGGTGCATTGGTAAAACACAATAGCAAGAAAACTCACACAGAAAATGCAACAAACATGAAAGAAAGCATTAAGACACAGAAAATACCATACGTCTATTCAGAAGAGAGGAGCGCCCTCTTAATAGTATGCAGGGTGACTTTTTCCTCTGCAGCAAAATGCAGTTGCAAAAGAAGTTGCTGCTTTATTTTTGCTATGCCCTGCTCAACTAAACTGGCGAGGGCTATTTCTGCAGCAACAAATTGACAAGACTTGCAACTAAACTTATTTTAGGAAGCACCCTGCTCAATTAGACTGGCGAGGGTTGTTTACATAGTGACTCACTAACCAAAAATTGACATACGAACTATTATTCAACATACCCTATTCAACTGCATTGGCGAGGGTAGATTACAATAGTAATTATTGACAATATGCTAATTCTCTCCTATTGGTTGGCGAAGGAAGGTGGATGCCCTTCCTAGTGGCCCACATTAGCATAGGCATGCAAAGTGGGTTATCTTAATAAGGAAAACCCTACAAAGTCTAGGAGATCCAATAAAGAAACATAGCTTGAACTAAAATACATCTTCCACAAGGGGAGGAGGGAATTAACCTTGCTCATCATCCAAATCAATAACACATATGTCAACACCAAGTGCTTGCTGAATAGTGCCCTTTGGAAAATGTTCTAGGCTTATAGGGTCCTAGGGAGTAATTTTGGGTGAACAAAATGCTCTTGAAGGTGGTTGGGGCAAAGGATTGACCTGAATGGATCCTTGAAGAATCAAAATGACTAAGTTATTAATTTTTTGGTTAATATTGTGCTCAAGAACCCTTGTTAAAATTCAATGCTTGTAGTATGCTTGATGACATGGTAGAGAGATGTTGACATCGATGATGTGGAAGTGGATGTGTGGTGGATATAATTCGATGAGGTATCTTGATATGAGAAAGGCCTAAGCAATGGATGATGCCATACATTTCTTTTGTATCAAAGATTTAGTGGGTTTACTCCAGTTATTCATTGGGGAGATCTTGGTCTAGGCCTATGGTATTAGATGGTGGTGATTGGACCACCTTAGAACCAGGTGTTTCACAGGGATCATCCCACTTCCTACTCGGGGAGACTCCAAAAGCCTGTTGGCATTAGCGATCTCCTTTGCATTGGGGACTCCATGGGATTACCCCAACCCATTGGGTGGGACAATCTTGCTAGGAGCTTAATTGCAAAGGAATTAGGGATCTTGCAAATACTGAAGAGAGTGCCTACCACCAATGACCATGTAACATGTGGCAAGGATGAAGGGCCTAGAAAGGAATAAAAGGGGCCTTAGATGACTCCACAACGAATGAGAGGATGTGACGTGGTAGCTGGAAAGACATAAAATTCTCGTCTCTTGCACTATAACGATCGGGTGGCCACAAAGGATTGGGGAAGCCGTTTCTTGGTCATTTAAGCAACTCGATAGCATGGAGAAAATATTATTGTCATTGGGTCTTGATATATGGTCCTAAATGGTTGTCAAGGTCGTTGGCTTTCCACCTATTTGGGAGCACAAGCATAAAGGAAACATGGGGCGACAGAAGAATGGTTTGTCCAAGGAGAAGCCAGAGAAGGTTGGATTGGAGGTTTGATAGAGGAAAAGAAGAAGAATATGGACATGTTGGGTTGACACTGTTTTACATAGTTTATGGAGGACAAAGAGAATGACTTAGACAGAGGCATAATCATTGGTTCATGGTAGATTATAATATGTTCGTCTTGAGCTTTAAAGACATAGAGTCTTGTAACCGTAGAAGCACTAATAGAGGCCAAATCATTGGTTCGTGGTAAATGTACTATGTTTGTCTTGAGCTTTAAAGATAGAGAGCCTTGTAATTGTAGAAGCACCAACAAGATAATAACTAGAGCACGATCGCCATTTTGAAGCGAGAGTTTACCCATAAGGGTTTCTCTAAGGTATTATAGCACAACAAGTTTTTAGAGTAAGTGATTTTACCGTCTATTTATTTCGCATTTAGGATCTATCTTGGTGAATAGTTTGGTGATAGGCCATATGGTAATGGATTAAGGATGGAGAAGTAGGACCACTCCTAACATCTTGGGTAGAAGAACTCGTAATACAAGGAAGAAAACAAGAAATGCATCTCTGAGTAGGTGTCCTAGTGGTGGCTCTTTAGAGTAGTGATGGCTTCCATTGATGTGGCATAGTATTGGGCATGAGTGGTGTAGTCTAGGGAGCAATGTCGGGGCGTTTTAGCATTGCCCAACTAAGTGGTTGTGTGTGGCTTTACTTCCCTAGTGTCTTGAATTCGATAAAGGGAAGAGGTAATCTGGTTAGTTATTGGTAAAGAGATCTGAAGTAGACTTCATTTGAGAGAAAATGCCTCTTATGTACAAGGCAAGGCGCTATTGCTTGGAGAATTTGAAGAATGTTGATAAAGATCTGCTCGAGTCCTTTTAGAGGCAATGTAACCTCTCTTGAATCTCATAATACATAGGACACCTAATTATGTGAACGTTAATCTCTACATCATGCAAAGAGCAAGGCTTGTAGATCTGTTTTGCTTAATGAAGATGGTGATTTGTCTCAACCCTCAATTGATGTGACACTCAAAGTTAGACGTGAGGAAACCAAAGCTCATGTAATAGATGACATTGAAGATAATGTTGTTGAACATTAAGCCTATTGAATACCAAGAGGAAGTGCTTGAAGTAAAGGGTGAATTTGGGTCTTAGAGGCTTGAATGGTCTAGTCTAGAAAACCTTGGTGAAGCTCCCTCGTATCCTCTTCTCAAGTAAAATCAACGATCACTCATTTTATCTCATTAATGTATACTACAAAGAGGGTGGGGGAGAGATGATACCCCTGATTGACACCAATAGTAGTCTTGATACTCTTCGAAAACGCACAAGATGTGTGGAAACTTCCCACTGAATGTTGACATAGCAACAATGTTTGTGTGGGTACAATGTCAAAGGATTTTTGGAAGTTGACAAAGCAACAATAATTTTTGGAGGATCTTTGTTTAGCTTCCTCAATGACAACACAAAGATTGAATATGTGGTGTACTATTTGGTAATCCATCCCGAAGCTGGCTTGGTCCCTACCTCTCCAACTGCGCCTCTCAAACCAGTTAGAAAGGTAAAGATCAAGAGTTGTGGCATAAAGTTTAGTAAAGATATGACTAATCATGATAGTCTTGTAATCATTGGCTCCATAGTGTCGTTGGATTTGTATATAGGGTGAATGATATGCTAGGAGCTCCTTTTTGTCCATAGCACACTCCCATGACCTTTTCACACAACGTCCTCCCTTATAAACAACCATTTATTGACATTGACTCCCAAGGATGATGCAAGGGTCCCATTGCATATTTGAGGAATTGAGACTAAAGGCCTTCAAGGTCGCAGACTTACTAGTGTTAAGCTTTTGGGTGGCCCTCTAAATAAGGCTGGGGATGAAGAAATGATAAGATGAAGGCGAGGAGACATAAATGGGTGGATGGCCAGGAACATTGTAGAGAGAGGAGGCATGTGTTCATTAGGTGTGGGAGTCTGTCTGCAGCTGGTTGTCTCCAAGGGAGGAGGATGTGCCAAAAGACCTTGGGAGATGTGTGAAGGAGAGAAAGGAGCTGCCTTCTCTTAACAGCTAAGAACAATTGTTTCTTCCGTCCAAGTAGGCAGTGGTACTCCTTATAGGTGGTTGTGACTGTTTTGGGATGGACTAACTCATATTTGAGTGGACTGTTTTGGGATGGACTAACTCATATTTGAGTGGTCAATGGATAGGAGCCCTAGGTGTGGGTGAACTACAGTGAATGATAGGTATGAGGGAAGGAGTCTTGGGCCGCTTCCCAAAGTATACAAGTGAGGAAGTCAGATTTGAGAGATGTTTTGAGCTAGACTTGTTTTTTGGGTCCTGGTTTGGTTTCTGGTATTTTACATCGATCATTGGTGCTCAATGACGTACCATTTTTTCTTGCTTTATTAATCACCAGTATCTGATTTTACTAATTGAGTGCTGAAGATAAGGCTTCAAAAGTAATCCCAAAACTATAGATATCATACTCGAAATTCTAGTTTTCTTATTGAGCTTTTCAAGCTAAATCAATGTTGAAGAATTTTAATGCTTGATTACTGTAATTGTGCTAGCCAGCAGCTTACTGTCAATTTTTCTTTTCTGGACTAAAAGGTGGTTCAAGTGAACTATCTTACATGCATCTGAGTGCTTTTCCAGAATATCTATGTCTAGGCTACACAGAGCTAAAAATTTGGCTTGCAGGACAAAATGATGAAATTAACTTGCAAATAAAAATTCAGCTTTAGTCTAAGAAATTGGCCAAACAAATCCAAACATGTTCTACATCCAATAGAATTCGTTATGCAGGCCACAAGTGGATGGCTTCGACAGGATACCAAACCCTAGGACCAATACCACCACCTGGCCGTGCATGGGCACTTTTATCCAAAGAAGCTAAGGTCTCTTGAGTTCTTGCATGGTCAGTTTTCATGATATCCATGTAGGCGTTGTATTAAAAACACACATAGTTATATATCTGTTTGTCAATGATCACTTGTAGCCATAAGCTTTCTTTTAGAAGGTTATTTTTTACCTTTTATGACATTGTTAAGATTTCATGCTAATATGCAGTGGCGTGAGCGCTTGGTAGTCGCTTTACGAGCAATGAATGCTGGGGATTTGGCCGAACAAGCTCTTCGTCAAGCTGACAAAATGTGTAGAAGCACTGATCGCACCACCCACGAGCCAACTTCTGTAACTGTTCACAATCTTACTTTGTCTTGCATTCATTTTTGCTTATCATGGGGTTCTTACTTAGTTTTGCATGCCAAAATCTTAGCATTTCGCATTTAACTTTCATGACAGTTCTATTTCATTATTGCAATATTAAAGCAATTCAATTCTGGAAATTATATAATTGAGAGTTTCCTTTTCTTTCAGGATGAAAGGGTAACAGGTCAAGCTTCTAATATTACGATGGGTGAAGCAGGCAAGAAAAGAGCAATTGCACAAGAGATTGGCAATCATACCAACATAGATGACAGACCAGGGAAGCGGATGCTACATGCTTCTCCAGTTCTTGGATCATTGCATTCTATGCACCAATTCCAACCTAGTACTGATGTAACAAACGAAAGGGCATCTTCTAATGGGAATCATGCTGGGGGCCTGGTGGCTGATTCTGAAATGGACCAAGTACAACAGCTGGTTGCAATGATTGGTGCCATAGCTGCACAGGGAGATAGAGCTGTTGAATCATTAGAAATTTTAGCTTCAAATATTCCTTCGAACTTGTTAGCCGAGGTAGTAATAGCTAATATACATAATTTACCATCAATTCGTCCAACTTCAGATGATGATGAACATGAACTGGCACCTGGAGGTTCCCAGTTGAGTGCTATAAGTGCATTGTCTCAAATAATGCCACCATTTACTGTGATATCACAAGTAACGACACTTCCAACTACAATGCCTCAAGTTGTATTGCCATCAATGGCAATGCCGCAACTCCCTTTACCGAACAGCATATCATCTTCATTTCAAGTAGAAGTGACTGTTCCCCAGCAGCTTGCTTCTGATGCTGGTCATGATCCTCAAAGGGTATGCTTTGATTGTTAGATAACTATTATTCTTCTGTTAAATAGATGTTTGCTAAATCTAATCTACTATAATTGGGATAACATATGTACTAATACCACACTATGTTTGTATCTTATTAATTTTTTTTTTTTTTTGTTTAATTATTTCTGTATATGAGGTATCTATTATAATAAATTGACTTTGACATTTATATTGTGGTTTTAATGTTTGGGCCTATGCTGTGTCTATTTCTCATAAATGTCAGCCTAACTAGTTTGAAATTGATTTAGGATCCTTCCTGGATGGCCTCACGACATATGGATGTACCAGTTACTGTGTCTTTAGCATCTGCAAGCATAGAGGACACAAATAACATGCCATTTATTTCAGGTCATGGATTAAACTCATTTGCGAGTTCACAGCCAATGGTTGAGAGTGTAGGCCTGATAGCTCCATTAGATAGAGACCAAGCAGAATCTCCCCAGAATAACATTCCTGGCTTAGATGGTCCTGTTTCCATTGAAACAAGGTTTGATACTGTTAAGCAAACTATTGAGTCATTCTCAGAACCAATAACAACTACGCATCCACTTTTGTTGAGTGGCTCTGATATCAGTGGAATGAGGGAAGTTTTGCCATTGGGACCAACAACTGATATATCGGAACCAACAGTAACAGAAGTGTCTGCGTTAGAACCTGCAAGATTGTCTCCTGCAGCATCAGTTACAGCCCTGTCCATGGGTCCACCATCTGGATTTTCAGCGGTGCCACCAATTGTAAATTTAACTGAGGAACAACAAGCTTTATTAAACAGATCAGCATTTGAGCGCATTGTTGAGGCATACAGACAAGTTTCTTCAGCTGGAGGCTGTGAATTGCGTATTGCAGTTCTTACACGATTAGTTGACCAGGTAAATTTTCTCTAGAACTATTTGTGTAATTGTCCTTTAGCATTTTTACTCTTTTTGGGATGGACCTACCTTTGTAATTTGTGTTGGATTTGACTATTAGAGGCACATGCTTCTCTGAAGTATCTATTTTACAATATATGCAGATATTTTTATGAAATGTGTTTTTAATATAACAGTATTATATTATGTTGATTGCATATATTTATGATTTGATTTTATTACATTCATACATGCAGTAAGAATTCCTCTTTCGTCCATTTTCAACTTGGTATTTATGATTGTCTACTGAGCTAGTTATCTATTCAGCCTTAGACATGCCATGGTAAGATTCTTTTTGTTTTATTGTGTGTATAATTGAAAGTTCTTATTATATTAAATACCTTGGTATTTTGTGCACATGCATCTATTGTACAGGAGATGAATCATGTGAAGAAATTTTGCTGTAATGACCCAACTTTCTCTACTTTGCTTTGCATTCAATTCATGATGTATTGCTAATAATATAATAAATAGTACGTATCAAGGCTGTCGAGAGCGGGAGCGTTTTTTTGTATAATACATAAAAAATATATATTTTGATGCATATATATTATATATATATTTTGATGCTTTATATATTATATATATAAAGCATGCAGAATGTCGAATCAATTGCAAAAAACATGAAAATATAAGATCATTTAACTTGATTAGTGATGATCATTAAAGCATCAACCATTTAGTACACATATAACATCAATCATAAACATTTGTCATCAATAGATTGTAAAAGACAACATCAACCGCGAAATGAAATAGTCTAGTCTCTAGACTCTAGAGCATCAATGATCATATTCATTACCAAAGAGTTGTAATATTCAGAATTTCAGTCAATAGTTTAAAGTTCAAAGTTCAAAGTTCAAAATTCAAATTTCAAACTTCTAAGGTAAATTGTCATATAATGTTCTTAAGTTCATAAGTTCATTGTTTATAGAATAAGCCATAATAAAGAGTCAAGACTCAAGACAAAGTACTAAGTTCTAGAGACTACTTCTAAACATGAAACAAAAAAAGAGATCTAGTATATAGTAGCAACTTAGCAAGTACTAAGTAATATGCTGTAAGTTTTCCTCTTGCCACGATAAACTTCTAGTTTCTTCTCCTGTGATCTTTGAAGAAGAGTAGGAACATGTGGAAGTGATCGTGGAACATGACCAACAACTGAATGGCCCCCATGTGACTATGGATGTTGTGCAGATAAAGGTAAAACTGATGAATCTGGAACCCTGCTAGTGGATGGGGGTGACATGCCTCCTCCAAGAATATGATCACCATCATGATCACTCAAAAGTTCCTCTTCCAAGTGCTCTAAAACAATGGTTCCATCCTCCAAATTAGTCTCCTTTGGATTGTTATCCCAAGTCATATCTCTTTTACAAAAGGCATTCCCCCCTGCATCACAGTAATGCAACAACAACCTCAAGTTGTAATGCATTCAAGCTGTTTCTCTTTACATTGTGGATGAAGCTATAGGTGCTCCACACCTCTATGCAGAAGAGGTGTTAACGAATTGAGAAAGCACCTTCACTGCCAATTTATGCAAAGTTTTGGCAGAGGAGCCATACATGTTCCACCATTCAATAGCACCCAACCTATCTCGATCTTTGGTTGCATGCAAGTTACCAAAGACTCCATGCTCACTGATGTATTTGCTCAATTCGCTTCGTACTTGAGCACACTCCTCTTCATCAGGTACCAACTTGTTGAATGCAATATCCATTTTGCACCTCTAGATCAGTGTGTGGTTTTTTTCTTTTCCCACCACGGGTGCTGGTTGGGCCAACCAAGATGAAGAATAATATTTTGGGTAAGGACATATGCCAGGGCATGGAGTGGAACATTCAAATTTTCCCACCTTTGGACCACGACTTTATGGATATGATCATACAAGATCGCATCCCTCGGCTGAACAATGTCTTTGATTTGGCCTAGCATGCTGTCCATCTGCTCATACACCTCTCCAATCATCGATTGATTTGTATCCTTCAAACCGAATCATATTGTAAATGGGTTTGGTGAATTACAGAATATACCGAACCTGTTTCCAAAAATGGCTATCAAGAACTCTGTCCTCCACCTCTCGAAAGTCACTTTTCTTAGATGCGGATGTAGCCCTGTCTTTTATGCCATGAATCACTTGAGGCAATACTAGCCAATGCCTCTCTTACCTTCAACAGGCACTTGAAAGTGAGATAATAGCTAGAAAATCTGGTCTTTGCAATCTTTAGTAACTCCAACTTGGAGTGACTATGAAAAATGTAGTGGGCCATGCTATGATTGGTAATAAATCTTACCATCTTCTTCCCTCTCTTGTACAAAGCACCAATCCATCTATAATCATGGTCCTTCATTTTAATGATATCATGCATCAAAAGGTTCATTGTGTGAACCAAACACCTCGACCAAAATATATTGGGGTACCTATCTTCAATGATTGCTCTTGCTGCCTTACAATTAGCAGCATTATCAGTGATGACTTGAATGACGTTGTAGGGCCCAATCTCTTGAATGGTTTTAAGCAAGGCATCTGCAATATTAATACCCGTTTTGTAGCGATTTGAGTAATCATGGGCTGAAAGGAAGATCGCACCACTAGCAGAGACACCAAGAATATTTATCAATGGCTTGCCTTTCACATTTGTCCAACCATCAGATACAATTGATACCCCATGTAGGTTCCAATCATTTGTAATATATCCTAGAGCACCTTGGATTTTGGCTCTTTCCCTGTCAAGTCCCAAGGTTCTAGCTTTGTCATACCCGGGGCTCCTATAACCTTTAGGGGCACCATTGATGGCTTGGACCATTTCATGTCAATATGGTGAGTGAAGAACATTGAATGGTATACCACATGCATAGAGAAACTTGAAAACGTTTGCATCCACATCATCTCTACAACCATGGTCAAGGAAATCTGATACTGTTCTAGCCTTCTAGGTGAAGGTGAAGGCGAGAATGCACTACCATGGGGGGATACGCCTTGACCAATGAACATTCTTCGTGCATTCTTAGGTTCAACTTTTGTTTTTTTTTGGCTTTGTGTTGTGCTACCTCCTCTTCCCTTTGGTATTTGAGTCTATCTTTATGATCGATACTCACACAAGCTTTGATTACTATATTCTTACCTTCATCCCAGTACATAGACCCACATAGATGCTTTCTCACATGGGTATAGGAACCTGTGTATTCTGTATGACAACGGTGGCATATAAATTTCCTTGTTCCATCCCCTTTCCCTTTACTAAGCTTTGTGACATACTTCCATAGAAGTGTGTACCTCTCTTTGGATTTTTTGGGGATCATGACCATCACTATCATTTTCATTGTCTTCATCCCCTCCCATTCCTTCCTCCTCTCCTTGGTATGTGCTGTCCACTTCTATTTCTTCATCACTATCATGGGTATTTCGACGTGAACTTCCCACCACCATCATTATAATAAAAAATGGAACCAAAATGGCATACCACATTGACATCAACATCATGAATGTTGAACCTTGGCCCTTGATAATAAGTTGCTACCTGCAATAGAATGATGCAGGAGAAATGTTTTACCTTGGCCCTTGATCAACATATGTGCCTTTCAACCTTTGTTAAGATATTTGTCTTTTTACATGATAAAGACCATTAATTTTGATTAGCAATTTCATTAGAATCATTATTATAGTTTATTGCATCATCTTTTGGGGTCAATTTGTTTTCGAAAGGGTGATTGGTTTGGATTTTGTTGTTAAATGTGGGGTTGGTTTTATATATATTCTGACAGTGATGGACATATTTTTTAACAGTGTGATGCTGATTATGACATTCGGGGACTCTTGCAAACACATATATTGTCAGATTATCAAAATTATAAGGTAATGTTATTCTACTTGATGCACTTTGAAAGTTTTTACTGTGTCCTAATTGTTTCTGTAGAGTAGTTTGTTTCTTTGAAATACATATCATGGGGAAACCTACCAGGCACTTCCCCCCATTCTGAGGATGGTACCCAGGGTAAACTGGATTCTTCAGTGCTC
>ML811465.1:36887-50994 GCA_009831015.1 Picea engelmannii
CCTAATTTCCTCCTGCATCGTTGACCACTGAAAGACATGCAAATGAGGTTCTAGACTCCTCCCGAAGTTCCACAGCCAAAATGTAAACATTATTGTGTATGTTGGAGGACAATGCTTCTTCTTCCTCTTGACTTCAAACTTCAAGCTATTTTCTCCTTTTCCCTCGGTGTCTCCACTTATTCAACTCTCTCAGGTCGTTATCTACATTCTTACATTTTTTCTTCTGAAAGGTTTTTTAATCTCTGCCTTAATCTTGACAGCTTGTCTCTTCATTGCCCCACTCCTTACTGCTGGGACCACTCGAAGTTTGAGACGTTTCTGTCATACAGCAGTCTGTATAAATTTGACACCACGCAGGAGATCACTCCTCACAATGCCTATCTTTGCAGTCATTATACTCTTATTCTCATAATGTTTAATTCTAAGTTCCTCCATCTCCAAATTCATCTTCCAAGTTGCCAATTGTATCTGCAAAATTATTATCTAGCTTCCTAACCAATGTCACACAACTCAGACTCAGCAAACCCAAAGAGTAGAGTCTTCAGTTTGATTTGGGAGTACTTGGCAATAAACAATAAATCGACTTAGTTAAAATTGTAGAAAGTATTGGCAAAAATTGCCTAATCTTTCCCCCACCAAGGTGCTTTAATATTGCCAAGCAAATTCTCTTTCTTTTGGGAATTTGCAAATTTTCGGAAATAAATTATTGTATTGATGTTCACGAGCAACCAAAGTAAGTCAAGCTTCGAGGGGACTCTAAAGTACAAGTAATAGGGGCAATGAAGGAGTTCCTAGAGAATCACCAAAGACAAGAAAAAATCAGCAAAAAGAACAGGTGAATATCTTTCAAATACCTATAATAGTGCATGGCTTAGCTCCTTTGTCATTTCTCATGCAAAAAATATGTATTTTTTGTTTGTTTGTTCGAAATGTGCGCGTAACCTGCTGGGCAATCATTTTTAACCGTTGGCTGAGAAACCACAACCCAGGGCATCTAAGCCGTCAAAATCACCCAGGGATCGCACCTGGCCTGGGCCGCACCGACCCTTAACATGGTTGGATTTTTGGGTGTCTCCTCCCGACTAAACTCACCGTAAGCGTATTGAACTCGGGTTGCCTAGAAAATGAAACCCAAACCTTAACCGATTTAGCTAGCAGGAATTGACCATGCAAAAAATATGTATTACCAACACTTATTGTTTGGATATTTCGACTGTGGCAAGAGTCTGACTGAGTCTGACTCAATTTTGGTCAAAAGAGCTAACTCGACTCTTTTTTCTGGAGAGTGGAGTCTGATTTGGGAGTACTTGGGAGCAGAAAAAGAGTCGTTTCACTGATCCTAACATGGCTGAACTTGTATGAATTTAAGCAGTCTAAATATCTCATGGCCAACTTGAGCTTTGAGTTCATCTTCAACCTATGGTGAGCGTGAACTGCTTTTGAGTCAATCATTGGCCTTGTTCTAGAAATATTAATTCTATTTTGAATCCCTGTAATCAACTCTTTCAACTTAGCCTAGTTATTGGTAGCCAAGTTGGAACCTTCAGTGAGCTCCTACGTGATATTCCTCTCACTATCCTTGTCTACCCCAGGACCACTCCTCCCTGGAATACCTCAAGAATCTCATGTGTGGAGCCTGTCATGGCTGTTCAAATGCTTCTAAGATTTAACTCGTTGTCTTTTATCGGGAGAAAAAATCACCTTGTGACAACAAATATCAATTACTTGTTTTAACCAACATAGATGCATATTGTTAATGCAAACCTCCCAATCAATTCTTCAGTCTCCGATTGAGGATATGTTTGATGGTTTCTGGTACATACTCGATAGCTAAAGGGAGGCCGCCCATAGTTGGAAGAGTGGTTCTATAGACAATGCAGGTTGAAGCTAGAATAACATAGTCAAATTGCACCAAAGAGAGGAGTCACTGAAGAATCTCAAAACTGAAAGAAGAATTTGGAAATAGATGCTGGGTGTTGGGAACTTATAGAAAATTTTCTATTTGCAAAGTGTTGATAAAAATCTCACTTGAAATCTTGAAAGCTTAGGAGGATCTAGTGAGAAGAGACGAAAGCAGTTGATAAATTCAAGATTGAAAGCAATATTCAGAAATAAATGGTGTGTCGGAAACTCATTTTCTATTTGCAACGTATTGAGAAAATATACAAGAAAATATTGAGAATTCAGAAGGATTTTGGTGTCAAGAGAGGATAAATGAAATGAAATGATATTATTGTCCATGAATGACCAAAGTAGGTAAATGTGACTAGGAAGTACAACCTTAACTTTAAGGAGAGCATTTGAAGAATCAAGAAACTGAAAGAAAGATTCAGAAGTAGATTGTGGGTGTTGTGAATTCATTTTCTATTTGCTAAGTGTTGACAAAATGTTTACGGAAGCCTTGATTACTTAGGAGGATCTTGGGAATATTTTCTCTCATAGGGAGCCTTCTTCATAATATTGTATTATTTTCATGCAATATTCCTTAGATTTGGAGATTGTGGATGCCTTTTTTCTCAAAATCTATGAATAAGAGAAATCTTCTACACAAGGGTTAGGAGGTTGCAACATGGAAAGGTGAAAGATAAGGGTGCACACCATCTTGTTATAGAATTCTTGAATTTTGAGAGGTTGAGGCTTGCAAATTGTGAAATCGCAATGTGAGCATCTAGATTTGAGTGTAAAATATTGATCATTGTTGATTCTTCTACAAGGTAATTGAGGGAGATGGAGTTGTCAAGGCATAGAAGTAAACACTTTTAGGCTACATTTGAAAAAGCTCTAAAGTATTTTGGTGGGGATTTAATGTTAAGAAAATTAATCAACATAATTTTGTTTGAAGTGTAGTTGTGCTTTATAATCTGATTAGTACAAGTAAAATCTAATCCTTGTACCTCAAGAGAAGTGGCACATTGACATCACCACGACCTAACTTCTTTGTGAGTTCAGGTGTTAGGCCCTCGCTCTAGTTTGAGACATCCTTTCTGGCCTTGGCCTAATAAAGGATATGGTTCTCTTGCCCTACTTGAGAGATGTGTTGTCAGAATCATTTCCAACCATTTCATCCAAGGTGCATCTCTTGGACATGAACATTAGAACCATTATCCTATATGGTTCTAAGGTCAAGGGGCCTAGTTTGCTTCAAACTCACTGGTCTAGGACAAAGAGTTTCTAGACCTTTCTTCCTCGACGCATCATCCGATGAAAATAAATAGTTCCTCAACACATAGTCAAGTCGCAGTTTGGTGCCCATCCATTATGTCTTAAGGCCATTTTCAGATTGGTTTCTTTCCTTCAAAGCATTCAGATTCTAAGGTATGTGGTTTCTTGCAGGGATCAATACCCTTATCTTGCACTATGTTCTTTTGAGGTCATTGCCTTGGTAGGTCACCAAGGTGAGTTTGTTGCTGGTTTCCAGAAGCCTCTTGTTTTCTTTAGTCAATGGCCATTTTGTCGGATTGATTCTACCCTTTCAGTTAGTCTTTAGAGGCTCCATGCCACCTCCTACTGTTTAAACATGACATGAATTGGGTAATCAAAGATTACATCTGATAGTGCGTCTAGGTCACTTGTATTGCATCCCTTGTGGGTCTTGGGTCGAAGATGACCTTTTATTTTGAGCACTTTCTATAGTTGAGAGATGATCTTATTATTAGATCTTCGTGTACACATCGATATTGGATGCATGCCCTTAGGATCCCCCTTGTTCAGTTCCGGGTGGTCTCTCACAGCTCTAGGTTGAGATTAATGATCGCTCCCATGGTCCAATAAGATTTCCTATTTATGCCACTTACAAGGGATAGAGAGAAACATATCATTTTTTGATGTCCCATCTAGTATTATTGCCTTTATTGGGGCTTGAGAAGCTCTCTCCACTTTCATTTGTTATCCTGACTAGAGGTGACTTGCTCTCTTTATGAGAGATTTTTGGACATGGATCATAGTGTCTACCTGCCCTGACTTGACTTGAGACCATCAAGATGATCAACTCTTACTTCTTGGTTGTCCTGTTAGCTTGGGGTAGCAAAGGATATCCACACCGCTTCAGCTTCCAAATCAATGAGACCTTGAGTTTCCTCTTGACCCTCTCAATGGGTCCTCTAATCTTGTTGAGATCCTAGAGGATCTGTCGATTCAAACCCTACTATAGACACCAATAGTCTAGTAGATGGATCAATGCTGGGAGATCCCAGAGACTCCCCATCGCACATAGTATTACTTCCAGGTTTGGTTAAGTAACCAGTCCTTCATTTAGAGATTCTTCCCCATGACCTTGGATGTTAGGAGAGGTGGACCTCCTCGCTCTAGTTTTCCTTCTAGGATCACACAACTAAGTCCCCTCAATCCCAAAAACTCTCCGTATGACATCATTCGACAGTGCATCAACCCCTTCACAGTGATTGTTGACTCGACAGTGCACCAACCCCTTCACAATGATTGTTGACTTGACAGTGCACCAACCCCTTCACAGTGATTGTTGACTCGACAGTGCATCAACCCCTTCTGTTAAATTTTTCTGTTAAATTTTCAATTCATGGAAGCAGAGCTATAACCTAAAACCTTAGAAAACCATAAATTATAAAACTCACAAAACTTCAGGTTTATATGCTAGATCTACAAGCACATAGCTAACTGAAAATATGAACAACAAATAGTAGAATCAACAACACTTGATAATACATCTCTGTTTTCTTACTAACGTAGAAAAGATGGTACAATAACTTGCTCAAAAACTAGAATTGATTGTTCACTTGCCCCTTCTTTTATTTATAGATGAAGGCGGCTAGGAGAGACTACAAAATAGCCCCATCTATGTGGGTGCCCAAATTAGAAAAGAAAACCCTATTCTAATTTTAAAAAGAAAATTTCTAAATCTGGAATGTCAAACTTTCAAAAATCACAAAAACAAAGTCTAAACTTGGACTTCGACATCAGGGACATTAGTTAACTCCTTGCTACAATAGAACCTAATCTAATATTGAAAATGCATAACTTCTAATTTTGTAACAACAACGAAAATTGGAACTACTCTAACTTTGGCACATGCATGTGCCCTCTACCTCATGATTCATATAATCTGTTGTTGAACCTCATTAATGTTGCTATTGTCCACAYTCAAGGTGCCTCTTATGTTGTGCRCTGACCCTRGAGGCTAGGATCTCAAGTAGCTTACTACCTTTGTTGAATAGTGCCATCTTTGATGGAGAAAGAACAATGACTGAGCAATCATAGGTAAAAGCTATCACTTGCTCTTCACGAGGAAAGTGTTCTCYACCAAGACAAGATACCATCACAATATCTTCATCATGTTGTTGGCCACCATATTTGTGCCACTCATGCAAGCGCTTGTGAGCTTCTTCTTTAGCAGCATTTTCGGGTTAACTTTCTCACTATGGCATAGAGAGGCAAAGGCATCAAACACATCCTTCGTTGATTTATTCTCTGCCTTGTGACGTATGGAATGGTCCTTCACCGAATCAAAAAGGATTGGCCACTTTCTTGTTATACTTGACCTGTAGTGTGGGATTGGTAGGGGTAGTTACCTTTCAGTTACCTTTCCTTGCATGAAACTCCAAAGATCAAACTCCTCCAGCAAATTCTGCAACTTGCACTTCCACAGTACAAAATTGGAAGTGCCCTCCAACATGTGACACTCTCGGAGATCGAGACTAGTCATCATTTTAAGACATGACCAAACAAATCAGTCACAAAAGAAATCAGATTTGTAACCTATCCCAGAGATGGGTTACTTATCACAGGCCAAGAACAACCTTCCAATCATTGGAATATCTTGGGTATCTCACCCACAACCTGTCACTGGTCCTGGTGCCTCTCAAAAGGACAAATCAACTTCAATCATCGAAGCTAGGGCATCACACCTACTGAAATCCTTCAACAATTCTCTCTCACAGGCAACTGATCGACCATACATGGATTTGTGGAAGATCTTGGAAGCACAACTCTAATACCACTTCAAATTTTCAATTCATGGTAAGCAAACCTGCAACCTAAAACCCTGGAAAGTAACAAACTAGAAAACTCTCAAAACTGCTGGTTTATATGTTAGATCTACAACACATATCTAACTGAAAATATGAACAGCAAAGAGTAGTATCTGCAGCTCTCAAAAACACATCTCTGTTTTCTTATTTCATCAGAAAAGAAAACATTACAACAACTCTTTGAAAAACTGGAATTGATTGATCAGTTGCACCCATGCTTTTCTTTTATAGATGACGGTGGCTAGGAGAATATACAAAATAGCCCATCTCTGATGGCACCCAAATTAGAAAACAAAAACCCTAATCTAATTTTGAAAAAGCAAATTGCTAAATCTGGAAAGTCAATTTCTGAAAATGACTCTCTAAACTTCGTCTTCTAAATCTGGTACAACAGTTGACTCGTTACTAAAATAAAACCTAATCTAACACTGAAAAGGCACCACTTCTAATTTTATAACAACTAAAATTAGAACTATCCTAACAATGACTTATGCATGCCTACAACACACATGTGCCCTCTACCTCACTGGACATCATTAATGCTGCTATTGTCCACACTCAAGGCACCTTTCATGTTGTGCACAGACCTCACATTTAGCTCCAACATGCCTTGATGTCCTCTCTTTTGTATAGAGTATATATTTGGTTTTTAATCATTTTTCATGCACTTTATACTGCTTCTTTTAGCTAGTTACTTAGATCTCTATATGTTTTTGATAACGTTTCTATGTAAGCCATTTTACACTCCCACTATGCATGTACACTGGATGTATTTTATAGTCCCATTGACCTACTTATTATAGTCATTCATTGGACATTAATAAAATTATCTTACCTTATCTATTGGCTAATGCAAGAGTAAAATCCATCCAAGGACACACTTATAACTTGGAATAAATTTGTCTTTGGAAACACATTATATTTGGTATCATAACATAGTTTAGAACATGCAAATTCTAGTGCACTATAAAGCGAATTATTGGTTCGGGAGAGGATTTAGTATTTTTCTACTAGAGAGCAACCCATGCAACGAAAGTTACTTGGAGGCAAGAGAAAGAAAGTGGGCACCAAACTAAAAGAATAACAATGTAACGCTCCAAATTGCACATGATTCACAAACAAAAATTGCAATAGACTATACCTAAACTAAACAAAAATTGTAATAAGAGAGTAATCAAAATAGTTGAATATGAGTAGTAAGCACGTGAAGATAGGGGCAAGCACATTGCTTCTGTGTATAAGGGTCACACATTGCATACCCCAATTAGATAAATGGGGGCACTTTGCCAACGAAATAGAAATATAATGCCTCCTATAGTTATATCTAAAATATCACGAATATGAGAGATATTATAGTTGAATCATGCTTTACTTTGAGAGAAAAGGTATCAATTTATAGTAATAAATTGCAAAACCTCATCCTTGTGCATGGTTGAC
Source organism: Picea engelmannii (assembly GCA_009831015.1). Classification (NCBI taxonomy): domain Eukaryota; kingdom Viridiplantae; phylum Streptophyta; class Pinopsida; order Pinales; family Pinaceae; genus Picea; species Picea engelmannii. The sequence continues at coordinate 44,327 of ML811465.1, forward strand.
GTGGGCTACTTAGAAAAAATAATAACAAAGCCATAAGATAGGCTTTTGGTTGCCCAATACTTGGGCCTTGTTACTTTATGTTGTACTAGGGGCACAACACATTGAGCATCGAAAGGAGGCTCCAAGTGGAAGCAAAACCTTTGAAGGCCAAGTGTGGATATTGTAGTTTTTTTTATAATGAGTGTCACATGAATTGCTCTTGGGAATGACTCATCGAAGTTGGAGGGTGAGAGTATAACTCAAACTCAAAGCTTCTTTTTGTTGATGATTTAGTCCTTTTAGCTTCTTCTCTCGAAGATTTCCATAGACAGGTTAGATGCCTTGGCCCATTTTTGTGAACACTGCTAACTTGTGGTCTTTAATATTTTCATGACACTCTCCAAGTTTTGTTTCTTTTTCGAAGGTGAGTTGATTGAGATTACTATGATCGACACCTTCTTGGGGATTAGTCTGGTCCTACCCTCATCCAATGTTTAACTTCTCATTCATCACTTTTTAAAGGGTTTGCCTCTCTTTCAATTCTTGAGAGCCAGTGTTTCTAGATATATTTCCTAGATATCCCTTTGAAGATGCCATCTCTTTAGTGTGGTCATAAAATCTGTCATGTTTTTGGCTCAAAGAATTGTGGGCCAATTTAAGGCTTTCGACGGGTCATGTGTGGAGAGAGTTCAAATTATAATTATCTAGCATATATTTCATTGTAAATGGATGTTGCCCCAAAACATTGTCCAAATTGAATTTTCTGTCCATCCTTTGCATCTTGAGAGCGTCTTTACGGTTATTTCTTATCTTTATTGAACTTGAGTCTTGAACCCAGTGACTCTGTATTGGGTCATGAGAGATTTGGATCTTTATTCTTTTGAACAAGGTTCTTTGTTGGGCCATTATTGACAAAGATAGTATTGGTACATTGAGGTCCTTTATTTTCATAGTCTGTTGGCATTTCTATTGACTAACTTGTCCCTACAAATATTTATTGGATTCTTTCCCCACCTTCTAACCCCAAGGAGGAGTTTAAGAAATCGATCATAGAGGTCATCTATAGACAACACATTTAGAGCATTTAGGATTCTCCCCTCAAGAGCCTCTTTGTCCTTTGTTTTCCTTTTATGTCAAGTAGTGCTGAGGGTCTCGTTGTTTATCTTGACTCACTACAACTCATGGCTTTGGGATTCCCATTGATTAACTAAAAGTGCACTTACACTATATATGAGTCGATACGAATTGCCAAATTGCACGAGAGGGCAGGGTGTTATGACATTGACTTTAACACAAGAAATAGGAACTAGAGAAATGTAAATGAGTATTTTTATTAATGGCGAAGTCATCAAGTACATTCACATTTATTCTTTGGTTCATAGGTAGCTACATAATCCAATAGCCTTTTCTTAATTACAACCATTACGCTTAATGTCTATCATTATTAAATATTAAAGCCACTGATATAACATGCCTTTATTTCATTTCAATGCATTAGGTGGGATTGGAGCATTATACTTCAATACCCCCTCTTAATGCACAATTCTAACTATTAAAGATTCATTGGCAACAACAATAGAAAAAACATAAAAGAAAAACTATTTCTTAAGCAACTTCTCTCCTCTATAGGTTTGCAATCCTGTAGGTACGCCATCATGTTGTCTCATCACCCTCGTAAGGGTAGAATTCCTAAATTTTTTAAATTCCCGTGTTCCTGAATTCCCGAATTTCTCAAACTGCCAAATTTTTTGAATTCCCAAGTTTTTGATTTCCTTGAATTCCCAAACTCCCAAAATTATTGAAATTTCCAAATTGCCACACTACTTGGACAACAATCCATGCTAAGTTAACCTTCTTCAATTCCCCCTTGCATTGAGGATTTGACCTCTCAAAACAAGTAATCCTCCTCTTTTCTATTGACACACTTCTCAACTTCATAGTCAGTGTTGAATGATTCTTCAATTGTTATATTTTCTAGTGTCAGAGCTATATTTTGTTTTCCTTTGCCTTGAAACTTCCCCTTTAGAGGATCATTGACTCGAACTTTACAATTCAATTTTGTGGGCCTTGCTTTTCTATAATAATAACACTCAAGATCTTTAATTATTTGTTTCCATATTTTACTTCTCATTCGATTTCTAGCAAGCAATGCATTTTTTGGATGGAATGCCTATTTTTGAATCTCTTCATTTAGCCTTTTATCTTTCATGAAAAGATATGATATGATATCATCTAAAAACTGTGAAGACATCTTACTAGTGTAAAAATAACATTGTTGTAAGTTTAAGGTAAATTGTTTAATAATAGGGATTTTGCATCATCATCTATTTTTTGCACCAAATTTGTTCATTGTCTTATAAGCAACTTCAAATCACTTATTTGGTTAGGCATAGTAGTTTTAGTAGCTTCTTCACCAAACAACTTGTAATTCCTCCCAAATTTCTTTAGAAGATTTGTCTAGATCAACATGATGTAATTTCGAATAAAAAAGAGCTAGGCCAATGATTGACTTGGCATTGTAGGGGTCCTTGGCTTTCTTTATAGGGAAATTTCTAGGAGTCCTCTACGTTGTGTTGGGATGCAAGCACACAAACTTTGTTTTGTCACCGTGGGTTGAATTGTGGCTATTCCATGTGAGTGACTAGCAACTCTTTGCTTTTTGATGAACAACGATCAAGGCTTAACGTCTTTCTTGATACATTGGCTCCTCTTGTGGTGGTAGCTCCCTTTGTTATTGATATGATGGCTCTTCTTGTGGTGGTAGCTCCCTTTGTTATTGATATGATGGCTCTTCTATTGGCAGTGGTGGCTCCCTTCATTATTGAATCAAAATTCATAATATTGAATAAAATCATTGAGAAGTGTCTTTGTCTCTTTGATACGATGGTGGTTTTATCTCCTTGCGACGGCGGTGGCTTCATCTCCTTCTATTTTAAATGCTTTCCTCTCACAACAGCACAACTTTCCTCTCACAACAACGTGACTTCAATATGAGTTTGGATGACCTTCTTATCCACAACAAGACACTCGCTTTGAAATTATTTTAAACTTCTTCACAAACACTAGACTTCAATATTTCTAGGCTCATAGGGTCTGGTATCACTTTGATACTATGTTATGAAATTGAATACGCATCACACAAGAAATATGAATGAAAGAAATGAAAATGGGTATTTTTATTAATGGTGGAGTCATCGACATCGATTCTCCTTATTTTGGTTCATGGGTAGTTGCATGGCCCAATTCCCTTCTCTTAATTACACCTATTAAACTTAATGTCTATCAGTGTTAAATATTAAAGCCACTTTTATTAAGTGCCTATTTCATTTCATTATAAGTGGTCGACCATATTGTAGCATTATACTCCAAGACATGCTTTTGTCGACTTTGCTCCCTTTAGGTGGTGTAGATGGAGGAGCACTTCATTATAGGTGCCTTGCCTATTATGGAATTTGGAGGAGATTTCCCTGCTTATATAGAGACTTTGGTGGGTCCCTTGCTACCTTCTTTCGTTAACTACACTAGAAATGCTTGGCATTGTACCTTTAGGAGGCAATTATTTTTGGTTTGCAAGCTTCACAGAGAACTTTAAGGCCTTCTTAGTTGATACTTATTTCACTTTTATATGTGTCTATGACATGTGACAATTGTAATTTTAAATATTGAGGTTAGAGGTTAGGTGCTTAAACCACCTAACCAAGTAGGGTTGTTATAGGCATGTGATTTATGGTATGTGAGAGTTGTATTGTTGCAATATTATAATAAAGACAATTATTTATGTGTGCATGGTAATTTCTTACATGGCATCAAAGCAATATCTATCCTCTTGACCAATGCTGTAGGGGAGCATGCCTCCCTACTCCCGAATTCCCCTTCACTTTGCTCTTGAAGCGCACTCTTAAGGGGAGCGATTTGGAAGTGCCCTCTAGGGAGTGTTTTTTGGGAGCTTGCTCCCAAGCCATTTGAGGCAGTACCTGCCACTGTGGGGAGCGCTTTGGAAGCGTCGATATCAAAGTGTTCTCTGGGCACTCCTTGAACCTTTAAAAATTCTCTGGGGGCATTTCCTTAGTGCTCCTGCGAACAAAGGCGTATTTGTTTGTTAATGGTTGTTTGTGGCAACCAAAGTAAGGTTCCAAAGGGAAAAGTAAGTCATGGCTAGGGTTCCTTGATGGATGGAAACAATCTCACTTCATTTGCTCTCATTCTACTTCTCATTTCACTCGGTCACTCTTCTTTGCTAGGGTTTTTAGTGGGCTTTTTGCTAGTTGTTGAGGAATAGATTTGTGGGTTCTTCGAAGGGAGATTGAAGGTCGCCAGAGTTACATTCAACTGCCATTAGACAGTTGAAGAGGTAGGCTCTAAGCCCGTTCTTGCTTCTTTTTTTTTCATGTGTGTTAAAGTTGTATATTTTCAATGTTGAATACTTGAATGTTCTCTTCTCCAACTCTTTCCCATCCCTCATTCTCCCTCATTCCATTGTAGGCAACAACTTATTCTCAAGAAGCATGATGGTTGTCTTTTATCCTTTGGTTCCATTTTTGATTATGATGGTGGTGTTGGGAAACCAACATACCAATGATGAGGAGGAATAAGTAGGTAGTGGCATATACTGTGGGCAAGAGGAAGAAATGGAAGGGGATGATGAAACTGATAGTGATGATGGGAAGAAATCCAAAGAGAGTTCAACACGAACTATGTGATAAAGCTTGAGGGATCGAAAGCAATCAAAACCACAAAATTTACATTCTCCCATTGTAACTTACACAGGTTCATATACCCATGGGACTATGCCATATGATGGAAAGAGGACTATAGGGGTCAAAAATTGCAATAAAATGTCAATGAAAGGTTGAAATAAATACAAGAGGAAAGAGGAGGAAGCACAAAAAAAATATAAGACCTTAGGCTCACATAGAATGTTCAGTGGTCGATCCCCATCCCCTCATGCTAGTGGATTCTCACCCATGCATTCATAGCATAGAACAACATCAAATTTCCTTGACCAAGGTTGTAGGGATGACATGGATGCAATAATGTTTAGGGTTATCTATGCATGTGGAATACCATTCAATGTTCTTCGCTCACCCTATTGGCATGAAATGCTACAAGCCTTCAATAGTGCCTCTAAAGGATACAAGAGCCTTGGGTATGACAAAGCTTGATAGGGAAAGAGCCAAAATACATAATGCTCTAGGACAATTTACAAATGATTGGACCAAATATGGGTTTCCATTGTATTTGATAATTGGACCATTGTTAAAGGTAGATTGTTGATAAATATATCTTGGTGTGTTTGCTAGTGGTGTGACTACTCAGATTATTACAAGACTAGTGTTAATATTGCAGAACCCTTAACTAGAACCATCCAAGAGATTGGGAAGTACAATGTCATTGAAGCCATCACTTATCATACTGCCAATTGTAAGGTAGTGGGAGCAATAATTGAGGATATGTACCTTAACATAATATGGTCTGTGTGTTGGGTTTGCACATTGAACCTCTTAATGGATGATATTATTAAGATGAAGTACCATGATTATAAATGGATTGGTGCATTGTACAAGAAAGGGAAGAGAATGATAAAAATTATTACCGATCATAGCATGCCTACTACATTTTTCACTATTACTCTAAGTTGGAGCTACTTCAGATTTCAAAGACCAAATTTACTAGCTATTGCCTTACCTTTAGGCACTTTTTGAAGTTAGGAGAGGCATGGGATTGTATGGTATCAAGTGATTCACGACAGGATTTGAAAGGTAGGGCTGCATTTGCATTTGATAGACATGGATTTCAGGAGGTGGAGGACATCGTTCTTGATAGATAGGTTTGGGCACAAGTTAGGTATGTTTTGTAGTTTACCAAGCCCATTTATAATATGATTTGGTTTGTAGATACAAATGAGCTAGTGATTGGGGAGGTGTATGAGCAGATGGACAACATGCCAGGTCAAATCAAAGACATTGTTGAGCCAATAAATGTGACTAGTATGATTATATTCATAAACATGTTGTCAAAAGGTGGGATAATCTGAATGTTCCACTCCATGCCTTAGCATATGTCCTTACACCCAAATGTTGTTCTCCATCTTATTTGGCCCATCCAATACTTGGGGGTGGTGTTAGGGAAAAACCACACACAGGTCTAGAGGTACACAGTGTAGAAATTCCAGGTCCTATCAGCAGTCTTCTTGGTCTGTCTTTGACCAAGCTAAGACACTAAGTTTCTTGCTGTCATAAATTTTGTTTTCTGCTGTTTTATAACAGCCAACTGTAGTTTTGGTTTTGCTGATGTGTTATGGTTGTTGTCAATGATTGGGTGCCCTTGCAAGTAGATTTTATGTTAGATAAATTACATTTATACTTCCCAATAACAACAACACACCTACTCTATCTTTTAATGCTGAAATATGGACATAATTAAGAGCTTCTAACAGCAACTAAAATGCATGTGTAGACACAGGTGTTTTTGGTCACATGACCCTGGATAAAACCCCCCCGGGGAAAACCAGTTTTGAGATATGATGTATGTATGAGGTAGAGCAATAATCTAATACAGTAAATACAATACAATAAGAACCTGGTACAATAGCAACTCTAGAATGAAGAAGTATCCAAGCTCAAACTGCCAGAAGGAGAAAAGAATGGTGCGCCCCCTCTGAAACTGCCAGATCTGCTCCAGAATCCAAC
>ML811465.1:100032-122985 GCA_009831015.1 Picea engelmannii
TGTGGCTCTTGCTGCCAACAACAAGAAGAAGTTCAAAAAGGGTCCTAAGGGAGGAAACAAACTGAAGGGTGAAGGGAAGAAGGGCATGAGCAATGTCAAGTGCTTTGCATGCCACAAGTTTGGGCACTATGCAGGTCAGTGTCCGAACAAGAAGAAGAAACAAACAACAACTTCAACATCGGTGGAGGAGTTCTTTGCCAAGTTTGATAAGGAGTTTTCCTTAGTTGTGTGCCTTTCCACGAGGACCACTCATTCAGATATGTGGTATATTGATAGTGGTGCCTCTCGCCATATGACAGGGGTTCGTGAGCACTTGACAGATCTTACTCAGATTGGAGATGTTAAGGTAGTGCTTGGAGATGACCGGGTGGTCAAGGCAGTTGGTTGTGGGATTGTATCATTCCAGAGGGAGTCTTTGCCTCCCATGTTGTTGAGAGGTCCTATATGTTGCGGGCTTGAAGAAGAACTTAGTATCAGTTTCTGCTATTGAGGAGAGGGGCTATGAGGTCTTGTTCCGTGATGGGCAGGTGCTCCTTTTCCCCAAGGGGTCCAGTATTACTTCGGCCAAAGTGATTGGGAATCGACATGAGAAGCTATACAAGCTCATGTTTCAGCTAGCGAGAGCATTGTTTCATTCTACCAGCAACAGTGACCTATGTGAGCTATGGCACAGGAGGATGGCACATTTGCACCATGGGGCTTTGAGAGTACTGACGAAGATTGTGACTGGAGTTCCAGATTTTAGTACAGAGCACAAGGAATTGTGCAAGGGGTGTGCTTTGGGAAAGTACACCAAGACTGCTTTTCCTAGCAGTGACAGTAGAGCAACATGTATCCTTGATCTTATTCATTCAGATGTATGTGGCCCGATGTCTTCGGCATCGTTGACTGGTTGTCTATATTATGTTATATTCATTGATGACTTCTCACGGAAGTCTTGGATTTTCTTCATGAAGACCAAAGGATATGTCTTCAGTTGGTTCCAAGAGTTCAAAGCTCTTGTGGAGAACCAGATAGGGAAGAAAATCAGAGTTCTGAGGACAGACAATGGGGGTAAGTATACCTCCAAGGAGTTCATGGACTTTTGTGCAGGAGAGGGCATCAAGAGAGAGTTGACTGTTCCTTACAACCCACAACAGAATGGGGTTGATGAGAGGAAGAACATGACCATTGTTGGTGCTGCGAGAGCCATACTACATGATCGGGGGCTGCTACTATTTCTTTGGGTTGAGGCATGCTACACTGCAGTTTATCTGCAGAACAGGAGTCCACACAGGGCAATGGGGAACATGATTCCTGAGGAGGCGTTTTTTGGGAAGAAGCTTGAGGTGGGGCACTTTCGGATTTTTGGGTGCATCACATATTCACATGTCCCTTCTGAGAAGAGGACAAAGCTAGAGCCCATAGCAGAGAGAGGGATCTTTGTTGGGTATAACGAGACTTCAAAGGCTTTCCGTATATACCTTCTTTCCTTGGGGAAGACTGTCTTGAGGAGGGATGTGAAATTTGAGAAGGACGGAGCCTTTAGGAAGTCACGAGGGATAGAGAGGGGTGAGCAGTCATCACCTCAGATTCAGGTGAGTCTGCAATAGACTACAGTGACATAGAGTTCGGGGCCACTAGTTTCGGTGACGACTGGTCCACAGGTGACAGGGCCACATATTTCAGGTTCGCAGGTTAGTGGTCCACAGGGTTCATGATCGAGTACTCCAGAGTCTACTTTAGGATCATAGTGTTCATGAAATGGGTTTGAGCAGGGAGAGTTCCCTCCACGTGACACTACTTCAGAGAGGAGGAAGCCCAAGTGGCTTTAGGATACTTTGAGGGAGGCACAAGGTTCAGTGGGGAATCCCAGGCAAGCTGTGAGAGAGAGTAAACCTCCCGAGAGGTTTTGCAGCTACATCGCGATGGTGAGCAATATTCGGGAGTCTGAGCCTTCCACTTTTGAGGAGGCTACTGGTAGACAGGTTTGGAGAGATGCCATGATGGAAGAGTACAATTCCATCATGAAGAATGATGTCTGGGAAGTTGTTCCTAGACCCGAGGGGAAGTTAGTGGTGACTTCCAGGTGGCTCTATAAACTCAAGCATGCTGCAGATGGCAGCATTGAGAAGTACAAAGCTCGCTTTGTGGCTTGGGGGTTCTTACAGGTTGAGGGAGTTGATTATGATGAGACCTTTGCGTCGGTTGCTAGATATACCTCGATCAGGTCGGTGATTTCCATTGCAGCAGAGATGGGTTGGAAGATCCACCAGATGGATGTGAAGACCTTATTTTTGAATGGTCTTATACATGAGGAGGTGTATATTGAGCATCCTTTGGGCTTTGAGGTGCATGGGAGAGAGTCTCATGTGTGTAGATCGAAGAAGGCATAGTATGGGCTGAAACAAGCTCCCAGAGATTGGTATTCAAGGATTGATGCCTATTTGCAGCAGTTGGGCTCTGAGAAGAGTGAGGTGGATCCCAACCTATACTTCATTGTGGTTGGAGAGGATCCTCTCATTCTCTTGCTATATGTGGATGATCTTTTCATTATAGGGGCAAAGAGACTCATCACTAGCTGCAAGGAAAGCCTTGCTTCAGAGTTTGAGATGATTGATATTGGACCGAGGCACTATTTTTTGGGATTGGAGGTTTGGCAGGAGCGTGGACACATCTTCCTGGGACAAAGGAAGCATGTGTGTGATATTCTGAGGAGATTTCAAATGGAGGACAGTAGGCCCATGACCACTCCTATGATTACCAATTGGAAGAAACTTAATGCTTCCGAGTCTCGGTTGGTGGATTCCACTTTATATCGTCAGTTGATCGGATCATTGATGTATTTGGTTAATACCAGGCCAGATATTTGTTTTGCTGTCAACACTCTCAGTCAGTTCATGGTGGAGCCTAGGGGAGTGCACTAAGTGGCAGCAAAACATGTGCTCAAGTATGTTTGTGGTACGGTAGATTATGGACTGGACTATCAGAGAGGAGATGGAGTTCTTTTGGTTGGCTATACAGATTCAGATTGGGTAGGATGTGTCAGTGACCGGAAGAGTACTTTAGGGTGTTGTTTCAGATTGGGCTCAACAATGGTGTCTTGGTTCAGTCGAAATCAAAAGTCAGTGGCATTGAGTTCTGCAGAGGCTGAGTATATGGCAGCCAGTTAGGCCAGTTGTGAGGCCCTTTGGCTTCGCAAGTTGCTGGTGGGATTGTTTGGTGTGCAGTTGAGGCCTACCTTGATTTACTGTGATAATCAGAGCTGCATTAAACTCTCGGAGAATCCAGTTTTTCATGACAAGTCTAAGCATATCGAGATTCGTTATCACTTCGTTCGTGACTATGTTTAGAGAGGAGCAATGGAGCTACAGTACATATCTACAGAGGAGTAGGTTGCAGACATACTCACCAAAGCATTGGGCAGAGGCAAGTTTGTATTTTTCAGGGACAAGCTTGGAGTGGTGAGTAACACTTTCCTCGGTGAGAGGGAGTGTTAAAAATAATTAGAAAGTACTTAGGCAAGTGTTTCTCATCACCTAGGCGCCTAAGGGGTGAGAAAGTGCCTAATGTGGACCCTAGTCATTTAATTTCTGAGATGCAAATTAAAAGGTGACTTTATGACTAAAGTGAGGGTGAGTGAAGAGACATCTAGGTACTCCTGTCATATCCCTGGAGTCCCTTGAGTCTAATAGTGTCATATCTACGTACTCCTGAAAGGGTTGCTATGACTCCACCCTTCGCTGGTACTTGTGGTTTTGCCTTCCCACTTGACTGCGGTCCTACTTGCGGCTGAAGTGTCTTTGGAGGCTGTCCCTCCTTATGTGCATGTTCCTCCTCTGAACCAGAAGAATCATTGTCTGGTGTGGGTCTGATCTCCTCCTCCTCCTCATCACTATCTGATTACACCTCAATGTAGTGGATCTGTCCCTTGCCCATGCATCTGTGTCTTGGAACCCATAGATCTCTGCAAGTGAAGCACAACTTCTTCCTCATAAGCTCATGTCTCGTCTCATCATCTAGTTTTTCTTTTCCTTTCCAATCCTTTTGAGGGGGGCTCTGATCCTTGCCTTTGTGTGGAACAAAGGGTTTTGAAAAGGTTTTTGTTTTTTGCACTGATTCTCCCATATCTCTGGTGTGCATAATGGCGTCCTAAAAGGCACGAGGTTTGAAGGATTTCACCCAACCTCTCAAAGGTTCAATCAACCCTTTAGTAAATAACATCACCAATCTATGCTTAGAAATATCAGTCATGACTATGACCTTAGTCTGGAACTCTGTAATGAACGACTCAACCGATCTGGTGTGTCGTAGATGTGTCAAATCCCTAAAGTGGAGTTCTGGATCCCTTCGATCAAACCTCTCCATCAATCTCTCAATGAACTCCAAGTAGGATGTGATGCGATTGTGACCCAAAGTCACCAAATCCGTGATACCACCACTCATGGTCTTCCCCCTCCAAGTGCAGTGTAGCGAAGCTTATTGCCTTCGACTCTGTCATCTGATTAAGCTTGAAGTATGTGTCAAGCTTTTGCACCCATGCCTGAGCTAAGCATTTAGCAGAATCGTCGAAAGAGGGAATTGTCAGTTTCCCCACTTTCTTGATAAAATCCATGTTCTACGACTGCATGTTACCCCTCTATGCCTCCTTGGGCCTGTTTCGATATCTGATCGAACAGTAGTCCATCAAGCTCATGTCAGCGTGGAATTCTGGCCCCAGTGCTAATTAGTCTCTCCTATACTCTGGAAACAAAGCTCTTGGCGTTATTTTCCCTTGTCCAGCTTGTCCCATCTCCTGCCCCTCTCCTGGATGTCCAATCTGTTGTTCCCCCTGGAACTGTGAAAAAAGCGGCTTGGGAATTATCTCCACTGAGATATAGGTGTGAGTGGGTGTCTGGTGTCCACTCGACCCTGTTGGGTTCCCACTGGATCCACTGGTTGCACCTCCATGGTGTCCCATGAACCACTCGTTCCACCTGCTATATTTGCACCAATCGTGCCTACGCTGTTCTGGATCAGTTGTGTACTGATTGCCATATGTGTTATGGCGTTCATCATGTCCCGTTGCTCTATGGTGAGATCATTCATCATAGCCTGGGTATTGTCGTAAGGGGCCTCTAGGCCTTTCCACTTGCCCTTCGGAATAGCATGTATGCCACCTATCTTACTTTCTATTTTGGCCTTTGTCTCTGAACTGATATGATCTCTATCTTTGTCCTCTGTCTCTGGCTCTGTATCTGAATGGATATGGAAGGGAATGTAGTCTCATGTTTTTATCCCTTCTGCCTCTACTATGACCCCTACAGTATTGAATGTACTCATTCCCGTTGTGACCTTTTCCCTCTGGGTATTCTTCACCTGTTCTTGGAATCATATGGGGTCATGAGTCAAGCACTTCTTCATAGGCTGGCAAGAAGAAGGCTCTGATACCACTTTAACATTCCCTGATCCTTTGATTTGGATATCCACTGCTAGCTTTTTGGGGTTTTGACTGTAGATCTGATGCGCTGGGGTTTCTGGTTGAGTTTCAAAAGGTTTCTGGATGCGTTTTCAGTGTTTAATAGTTTTATATAGTGCATGCAAATAGATTTGGGACCATAACCAACTCAACAATTTTATTAAGCAAAATAACCGAAAATACATTGCAATATGCGGAAACTCAAAACAAATCTCTTCAGCTAGATCTTAACAGATGGTGATTTTAACTGGAGTACAAACAAGATACTGGAAAATATCGATAGATAGATGGATTTGAGATTTGTCGGGTAGATCCACTGCATGCACGAAAGAAAGCACTGCATGTAACCAAAAATGTGCTGTTGAACTACTGCAGAAGACTGGATAGTTCGCCTTGGTGGAAATACTTGGCGGAATGGCTTGAGATCTGTCCCAGATGAGTTGCCCTGCTCCCTAGCACACTCTCCATGCCTCAGAGATGGGACATCTGCACTCTGTTGTACTGTTAGAACCTCAAATGGATGTCCAAACCCCCACGCACTGCAAATTGGTAAACTGGCACGACCTGGGTGATTCACCCGTCAAAAATTCGTGAGATTTGTCTCACAGGAAGCGCCCTGGTCTACTCTCAAATGGGTCTAAAGGATTTTAGCTCTCTTTGACTGGTTGGGCATAGCGACCCCTGAATGCGGGTAAATCCTTCCCAAAAACCTCACATTGCTACTGGCAAACCTGCGCACTAGCTTGTGCTGGAACTCTCTACTGCTGTAACCTGAATTTGTAGCATGATGAACTCGTGTGATCCTTTTGACGGACTAGGGTGTAGCTTTTAACACTGAACTATGTCAATGGTGGTGGTTTCGTCCAGAAAACCACAAAACAAGAAGGGATTCTCTTGACTCCTCTCTGGGTTCTAATTTCCAATTCACAAGATGCATAATGAGAAACTAAGTCAAATTTCTCCTTTTATATCCCCTCTGATCTAATTTCTTGTTCACTTAAGTAACTTTCTCTTAAGTTTTGATTTAATAATCACGTAAGTCACTTGAAACCCCTTTTTGCTTCTTTTATTATCTAATGTCACTTTCACATATGCTTTTTCAGGTAAATGACATTAAATAATCCTTTTTATTCCCTTTTTCTCTCGACTATAGCCTACGAGAACTAGTATAGGCTACTTAGGGAAGGGACATTACACATTGGGGTTTCTAGGGTATTTCTGGTGTCTTCCTATTTTATGTGCTTGGTTTCTATTTGCTCCTGCTGTTCATTTTAGTTAAATAACTCAACTGTAAATTTAATGCATGATTTTCAAAAGTTATATCAGCATAAGTAAATTTTTGGGTAAAGAAAAATCATTGGCATTTTATTTTTGTTTGTCGAGTTTAAAGGAAGAAATTAACATGGTATCAGAGCTCAACCTTTGAATAAAGAAGGAATCGAGTCGATTTGCTGTGCAGACTAGGAGTAAATCAACAAAGTGGTCGAATTACTAGAGAGGGTTTGAGAGTCAAAGGTAGCTGAAAGGATGGCCAATGCAGGCTTGAGGTTTGAAGATAGTCTGAAAGGAGCCTCAAACTTCAATCCATGGAGAGTGCGAATTGGTCTGTTGTTGGAGGAACAACGTTTGTGGGAGTTTGCTGAAGGGACAACAATACTTCCAACAGACCCAACACAACAACCAACGCATCTTAGGAGAGATGTGAAGGCTAGGCGAATAATTATTGGAGTCAAAGACCACATCATTACTCATCTGTTTGGTAAGAAGACAACTAAGGATATGTGGGAGGCCCTAGTTAAATTTTTCCAGTCAGATAACCGGAGTAGGAAGATGTTGCTCAGGAAGAAACTCAGAAGCACAAAGATGGCCAAGGGAGAGTTAGTTGTTACATATCTCACCAAGTTCACTAAGTTCAGAGATGAACTGGCAGTTGTTGGGGAGATCGTGGATGAGACCGAGTTAGTGAGGGCAACCGTGAATGGATTTACCAAGCAGTGGGATGTATTTGTCAAAGGTGTTGTAGCGTGGGAAAAATTCCCTGATTGGGAGAGGTTATGGGATTGATTTCCCCTAGGAGGAGCTGCGAGTTGGTACCTCACATGCTAGCCAACCAAAGAGTGAGGATGAGGATAATCTTGCCTTAGCTGGAAAGGGAAAGTTCTGAGGAAAGAAGGGCCCTAGTGGGGGTCAGACTTCCAAGGGAGAAAAGAAGAAAGACTTCAACAAGATTAAGTGTTTTTCCTGACACAAACCAGGCCACTTTGCTAATCAGTGCCCAAACAAGAAGGACAACAAGAAGTCACACATGGTTGCATCAACTTTAGTTGAAGTTGATGAGTTTGCAGCTAGGTTCAAGAATGAGTTTTCACTCATTGCATGTCTCTCTAGCTTAGCCAATTCAGGCGTGTGGTACATAGACAGTGGCACGTCTAGCCACATGACTAGAGTGCGGGAGTACGTCTCTAGCTTGCAGGAGGAGGAGATGGACCTCGTGATTGAGGTGGGAAAGAATGCCAAGTGTTAGGCAGCAGGCCATGGGACAATCACATTTTAGAGGGAGTTTGGAAAGCCACTGATGGTGAGGGATGTGCTATATGATCTGGGCATGACAAAGAACCCGATATCAGTTTCAGCCTAAGTTGCAGGAAACGGTACCCCCCCCTTGTTTCCTCCTCGAAACGAAATGAACGCTAGTATGACTAGGAAACGTCGCTGGCTGTACGGTACGGGGTTTCCTGATTTGGAAACGTCGTACGGTATGGCCGACGACGTTTCCTGGCCGTACCGACCCGTACGACTGGCGTTTCGAGTGTCTTTGAGGCAAAATAAGAAAAAAAAAGGGGGTTGTGGGGCCCCCAAACAGTCAATTATATATGCTTTTGCATTTTCTATGTTTTTCTTACATCATTATTGCATTTTTTTGCATCATTATATTTTTCTTGCAATATAATGTCTTATTTAAAAAAAAACTATATATATATATATATTTTAATTTTTTTATATACGACGTTTCCCCCGATGTTTCCATTTTTTGGGGGCATGTTTCGTACTGTCCCGGTTTCGAAAACTTAGAAACGTTTCCCTGTTTCGTGCAACTTAGGTTTCAACATTGGAGGACAGGGGCTATGTGGTCCCATTTCAGGATGGGCGAGTGTACATCAAGCCCAAAATCTCTAGGACAACGAAGGTGATTGGTGTCAGCCAAGAGACGCTGTATATGCTTCAGTTCGAGCCAACCCCAACATTGGTGAGCAATGCATGTGACTTGGCAGAGTCATGGTATAGGAGGATGGTGCACTTGCATCATGGAGTACTCAAGGTGCTCAAGGAGATAGTGACAGGACTACCAGATTTTAGCACAGAGCATCATGAGGTATGCAAGGGATGTCCTATGGGGAAGTACACCAAGACAACTTTCCCGAGTAGTGTCAGCAGGACAGGAAGCATCCTAGACTTGATACACTCAGACATATGTGGGCACATGTCATCACCATCCYTGAGTGGGTATGAGTACTATGTCACCKTCATCGATGACCATTCTAGGAAGACTTGGATCTASTTCATGAGGACCAAGAAYGAGGTTCTCAGTCGGTTCCAAGAGTTCAAATCTCTTGTGGAGAACYAGACGGGTAGGAAGATCAAGACATTGAGATCTGACGATGAAGGCGAGTACACCTCGAAGGGCTTCAAGGATTTCTGTGCAGGTGCTGGGATAAAGAGGGAGTTGACTGTTCTGTACAACCCACAACAGAACGAGGTGGTGGAAAGGAAGAACATGGCTATTGTTGGGGTTGCTAAAGCCATGTTGTATGATCTGGATCTGCTTAGGTTCTTATGGGCGGAGGCCTGTAAAACAACAATATACATACAAAACATGAGTCCTCACAAGGCGTTGGGGAGGAAGACTACCGAGGAGGTATTCACAGGGAGGCGACGAAATTTTGGACACTTCAAGATTTTCAGATGCCTTTTCTTTGTCATGTCCCCTCAAAGAGGAGGACAAAGCTCAAGGCCATTGCTGAGAATGGGATTTTCGTTGGTTACAACGAGAATTCCAAGGCATACAGAGTCTACATTCCTTCCTTGAGGAAGACTGTGGTCAGGAGAGATGTGAGGTTTGAGGACATAGCCTTTAGGAAAGCTCATGATACTGGTGCAACATCAACAAGGGATCAGGAGCTAGAGACTCAGAAGACTGAGGATGGGCAGGTTACATGTGCAGGTACAAGTACAGGTGTAGGCATAGTTGATCAGATTACAACTTAGGATGAGGAGCAGGAGACTTCTTTGGTACATGACACTCCTACTACTAGGAGGAATAATAGATGGGGATAGTAGACCTTGAGAGAGGCACATGAGTACGTGGGTGCTCCTAGGATATCAGTCAAAGAGAGCAAAGCAGCACAAAGATTTTCTAGTTATATGGCTCTGATGAGCGAGCTATTGGAGGCCGAGCCTTCTAGCTTTGAGGAGGCATCACAACAAGTGTGGAGAGATGCCATGGTTGAAGAATATGCTTCCATCATGAAGATTGATGTATGGGAGGTGGTGCTCCAGCCATAGGGAAATCAATGAATGGCTCGAGATGGATATATAAGCTCAAGCATGCTGCAGATGGCAGTGTGGAGAAGTTTAAAGCCTGCTTTGTTGTTAAGGGGTTCTCTCAGAAGGAGGGAATCGATTATGATTAGACATTCGCCCAAGTGGCGAGATACACTTCGATCAGGGCCGTGATCTCAATTGCAGCAGAGATGGAGTGGAAGATCCACCAGATAGATGTGAAGATGACCTTCCTTAATGTCATCATTGAGGAGGAGGTGTACATTGAACAACTGAAGGGTTTTGAGGTGCATGGGATGGATTCCCATGTGTGCAGGTTGAGGAGAGCCTATTATGGGCTCAAGTAAGCTCCCAGGGTGTTGTATTGATGGATTGACAACTACTTGCAGGGGATGGGCTTCACCAAGAGTGAGGCGGGCTCCAACCTCTACTACATCATAGTTGGGGGTGAGTCGCTCATTCTTGTGTTGGTATGTGGATGACTTGTTTCTTATAGGTTCAAAGATTCTCATTGCAGAGTGCAAGAGGGATCTGGCTTCAGAGTATGAGATGAAAGATTTGGGGTTGATGAACTACTTTCTAGGGTTAGAGGTGTGGCAGCGAAATGGTTAGACTTTCCTTGGACAGGGGAAGTATGCGGTGGAGATCATGAAGAGATTCGCGATGTTGGATTGCAGGCCTATGTCTACGCCCATGGTGAACAACTAGAAGAAGTTAGGTGCTTCCAGATTTGAGGTAGTGGACCCTACACTTTATAGACAGTTGATTGGCTCTCTGATGTATTTGGTCAACACTAGACTAGATATATGCTTTGCGGTGAACACACTCAGTCAGTTTATGGTTGAGCTGGGGAGGTTACACTGGGTGGTAGTGAAGCATGTTCTGAGATATCTGCATGGCACGATTGACTTTGGGTTGAGTTACATCTAGGGGGATGGGGTGAAGCTGAAAGGCATTACAGAGGCAGATTGGGCAGGCAACACGGTGGACTTGAAGAGTACTTTAGGTTGCTATTTCAGCTTGGGATCGAGAGTTGTTTCCAACATATGTTAAATCTATTATTTATAATTTATGTTGATAAATTCAATCTTAAGAAAATTTGAACTACAAACAACTTCCACCATTTTCAAAATATCTAGGTAGAAATCAAATTATCACTGAATGTGATGAAGAATATGTAGAAATTTTTAGAATCGTGCAATAGATGCAAATCTGAAATTTCACCTCATTTACTTGAGGTTTCCTTTCCTCCTTTATTTCTTGGATAATATCGCAATAATATAGCCCGACGATATTATCATGATAAAATCGTGTGATAATATCGTCGACTCTTAAAAATGCGATAGTATCGTGATGTCGACGATATTATCGCGATGTTTGTAACAATGCATACCATAACTTTATCAGAAATCTGGTACAAGTCAAGCTCTAAAACCCTAGCTAGGGAAACCATAGGAAAACTGTTACCACCAACTGGCTAGGAATCACTTCCTACCAAAGCTGGTAACTCTACCAAAGATCTTCAACAAGCTAGCATCAATACCGACAAGTCCTTGGCACATACACAAAGCTTTTATCACACAAGAACTACACACTCACGCTTTTCTCTTCCTTAGTTTTGACAAACCTTAGCCATGTTGCATCACATAAGTGTGTTGCAAGACAACTCTAGTGCTAGTCTCCAAGTCTACATGTACACACTAGGGTTTAAGTTCTAAAACCCCAGGTCTTCAAATTTTGCATCAACACAAGCACTGACTTCCATGAAACATCAAGAATACAATAACCGAGTCTTCTTCCAAGCAAAGCATTGCCTTAAGCTCAAGACTTGTCAAGCTAGGGGCTCTATGATCTTTCTCTGGCCTCCATGCATCACACAATAACAAGACTACTAAATCATGCAAGGAGTTAGCTCCATTCTCCATGTCTTCTACTACGATGGAAACCCTAGCGCTACAATAATAGCAACAAGAACCATCATTATCTCCAATGTCATATTCTTTTCTAAGGTTTACTTGTGTAGCACAGACCCCAACATCCACAAGTGAAAACCTTGGCATTGATAAGAGCAATCTTCCCAAGGACCACCAAGATATCTCTCTCTTCTTGTCTTCTCTTAGGGTTTCATGATGAACCCTATCATCTTGTTCCCTACAAGACTTCTCCGAGACAATACAAAGAATAAAGTACAATGAATGATGATTATTACAAGAGCTCTCTCCTCCCATTATATATAGAGTAGGCGAGGGAGGCTAACATAAATCAAGGACTTAAGTCCATATAATTAACCAACAAGGCAACCCTACAGGTAGCGCTCTACAATACAAGGATGTACAAGTGTTAAACTAGGGTTTATCAAACCTCCAAGGTGAAATACCCTCCAAGCATGATCCTCCTTGGGCCCAACACCCCTCCTCCAAGATGGTGCGCTCTCCAACAAGTTGTCAGCCCAAGTCTCCCTCTTCCGCTGTGGTCTGCTATCCTCTTCCAAAAGGATGCCTATTTTGACAGTAGGATGTCCACATGTCACTTTGCTGGTACATCTGAGAATAACTTGATGATGTCCACAGGAATAACATTTAGAATGCTACTTTTTTTTCGTCTGTGGAGACTACGTAGTGGCTTTAATTGGCAGTCTGTTAGCGACAATTGTCTCTACTAAATTTCTTGGGATTCAACATCCTTCTTTGGATGTTTTTTTATTTTTGAACATGGATATTTGATATTAGTGAAGCAATTGAGGGTGTACACATTTAGTTTATTTTCATTGAGGATGGTGTGGATATTTGGATGGGATTTTAGTCTGACAGAGGACATAACTGTCTTATGTAGCATGGTGATTGTAAGTATGTTGTTTATGTATGACACTATTTTTTGGTTCATTGATTCTCTATGCAATAAATTGTAAGTATACTACTGTTTATGTATGACACTATATTTTTTGGTGCGTCGATTTTCTATGCTGGTACATCTGAGAATAACTTGATTATGTACAGAGGAATAACATTTAGAATGTCACTTTTTTTTTGTCTGTTGAGACTAGTTAGTGGCTTTAATTGGCAGTCTGTTAGCGACAATTTTCACTACTAAATTTCTTGAGATTCAACATCCTTCTTTGGATGATTTTTTATTTTTGAACATGGATATTTGATATTAGTGAAGCAATTGAGGGTGTACATATTTAGTTTATTTTCATTGAGGATGGTGTGAATATTTGGATGGGATTTTAGTCTGACAGAGGACATACCTGTCTTATATAGCATAGTGATTGTAAGTATGCTGTTTATGTATGACACTATTTTTTGGTGCATTGATTTTCTATGCAATAAATTGTAAGTATGCTGTTTATGTATGACACTATTTTTTTGGTGCATTGATTTTCTATGCTGGTACATCTGATAATAGCTTGATGATGTACACAGGAATAACATTTAGAATGACTCTTTTTTTTCGTCTGTGGAGACTAGGTAGTGGCTTTAATTGGTGGAGACTAGGTAGTGGCTTTAATTGGCAGTCTGTTAGCGACAATTGTCACTACTAAATTTCTTGAGATTCAACATCTTTCTTTGGATGATTTTTGATTTTTGAACATGGATATTTGATATTAGTGAAGCAATTGAAGGTGTACACATTTATTTTATTTTCATCTAAGATGGTGTGGATATTTGGATGGGATTTTAGTCTGACAGAGGACCTAACTGTCTTATGTAGCACAGTGATTGTAAGTATGCTGTTTAAACTTTAAACTTTTATGTATGACACTATTTTTTAGTGCATTGATTTTCTATGCAATATCAGTGTAAATTGTCACTGGATGTATGTCTTTTTCCTCACACCCTTACACAATGCCTTAGAGCTATTCTATAGCTGATACTCTTAAATTTATACTCAACATAGTATGCAGTGGGTTTTGTGTTTGCTGTATCTACAAAATTTAGAATTTACACTTGGATAGTCCTAATGTATGAAATACCTTTTTGCAGGATGATAGTCAACATAATCTATCAAATGGAGCTCCAAAAATAAGGCAAGCTAGTGGGATCACTGTAGTAAACTCTTCTGGAAATGACAGACTGGGTTCTGTACAAAGTGCATCGAATGTTTCCATTGCAGAAGCACAACGCTGCATGTCTCTGTACTTTGCTCTCTGCACCAAGGTTTTGAATGCACTTCTCTCTCTGCTGTAAGACCTGTCAGGCATCGTTTTATATTTTTAGACAACCGTTTTTGTGTTTGGGTCTTACTTTTTGAAATGTGTTTTCCATTATGGTTCTGAAAGTATTGAGCTCTTGTTTGTCTTCTGTTTTCTGTCTGTAGAAACATTCCCTTCTTCAGCAAATTTTCAGTGCATATAAAAATGCACCCAAGGCTGTAAAGCAGGTTAGGTTTATCCAAAATACTCTCTGTTAGCTTATTCGGGTCTTTATTTTCAATTTTTATCTTTTATCGTGTTATACAATTTTTTTGATTACAGAAGTAGATGATAGAAAATTTTAACAGTCAGCCTTATCATATAAGACCTATATTCTGGAATGCTGAATTTAAATTTGGTGCAGGCAGTTCAACGCCACATCCCTATCTTAATACGCACAATACGGTCATCGCCACAATTACTGTGTATTATATCTAATCCTCCTGAAGGGAGTGAGAATCTTCTTATGCAGGTTTGTTTGGTTACCTTGTATGTTATTCTGTTTTATTTGAAGGAGATTAGCATTATATGTTTTAGAGACAATTTTTCATTTCCAGCTGGGGTTATATTCATCCTGCATGAGATGCTTACCTTGTTGATCTATAGCAGGTGTTACAGATTCTAACAGATGGTACCAGTCCTCCTCCTGATTTAATTGCAACTGTGAAAAGATTATACGAGACCAAGTT
Organism: Picea engelmannii; assembly: GCA_009831015.1. Classification (NCBI taxonomy): domain Eukaryota; kingdom Viridiplantae; phylum Streptophyta; class Pinopsida; order Pinales; family Pinaceae; genus Picea; species Picea engelmannii. Next base: position 114,911 of record ML811465.1, read on the forward strand.
GAAGGTCGTAGTGTGACTGATGCTTTTTTTTCTTTATAATGACGTTCTGGGAAAATAATTTATATAGTTAATATCCTAGTTCAAATCCACTTAAATTTTTCTGTATCTTTCAGGATGCAGGAGTTCTAATTCCAATATTGTCATCATTAACAAAAGACGAGGTGAGGTTCTGAAGACTTATGGGCATTACCTTTTTAGTCTTTTGTATTTGTTTAATAAATATTTGTTGATTCTGTATTTTATTCTTTCATGTAAATGTTTGATTATATAGAAGTCTCAGTCGGATGGTAGCAGGTGACTACAGATGCTTTTGTAAAATTCAGATAAAATTTTCTTAGCATTTAGACTGCTTTCAATGCTCAACTATTAGAAAGAAGAACTATTGTTAATCCAATAAATGGTTATTGGCGATGGAAGTTACAGCAAATAAGGGAGTGTTTAAGGCATCACATCTTAAGCTAAACCTAAAGCCTAAATGAAAGTAGTAAAAAATTGACTTAAAGTTAAAACATATCCTAAGTAAAATAATCGTGGACGAATGAAGGATTTTCTCATTGTCTCCAACCATTAAGATGCATAAAGTAAATGAGGTCCAAATTAAAATAGATTTGGAGCAATGAAAGATATTCTCATCATCTCCAACCCTCCAAAGAGTCTCCCAGGAACTGTTGAAAAGTGTCATTGTTGACACTGGGATCTCCTACTAAGTCCTAGGCAATATCCTAGAAATATACACGAAAATATTTAGAAGGTGGTGGAAATAGATGAAATGTCTAGCTGGTCATTTGAGGCTTATTTGTGTTCGTGTTGGTGAAGTTGTAGAGGAGGGGTATCTGATTTTCAACACAATATTTGGTTTATTGCAATCAAGGGAATGAAAGCTCAATCACAACAAACAATTCTATATAGCAGCCAGTTTAATGCTAAATAAAATAGGAGTAATGGTACTACTGCGTGCACTTAACCAAGTTGACGAAATCGAGTAGAAAACAAGATATGCTAAAAATGAAATCACTACTCTACACAATCAATTTCATAACAACGATAAAGTTTTTCACCATGAAACATCACAACACTCATTCAAATCTATCATTTAGCACACAAAATCACAAAGTATGGAGCATCAACAGTTGTAATTTTGCAATCTTTTGCTTTTAGTAATTAAGTGGTAGACAACAAGCAATAACCGTATGGAAGAGAACCACCAAAGTAACTCTCATGTGGGAGTGCAAGGTCACACAAACAACTTTAGGGATTATAGCCTCCAAACAGGGTTTCACGGAGAAGGGAACATGGATAAGAGGAGATGTTCATGGGACAACTGCAAAAGCAATGATGCATCCTAATGCCAAGGATCACTCAATCTAGCCAGCAACCACATTCTGTATCGTGCAATAGGGGTAGACTCTAGTGTTGTGTGATTTTTTGGAGAGATGTGACTCAATTGCAAGTGGGGCTAAGGGAGGTAAGGTGGATCCTACAATGACCTAATTAAGGACTTGATAAGACGTGTGGCTCAAGATCTTAGGCTTGAATTGATAGCGAAGGGAATGGCTAGAACACACAAAGCGCGATGAGATGATAATAGCTCAAAAGATCCAATGTGACTTCCACAACATTGTGTGATATGTACACTGGTGCATTTAGTGCACAAGGATGTATGGGTTTTCCTGAAGTTCAATATGGTTTTATGACAAGCCCAAATTTTGGTTTTATAGAAATTATCAATTTGATGTCAATTGGGCAATTCATTGTTTGTGCTATGCTAACATATTTGCGTGTGGTGCACTGTACCATAAAAATGGATTTCTTTACAATCGTAAATGTGTTTTCATTGTATCTATTCCAATTGATTCTTTAAAATGGGAAAATATAGAGAATATTGTGAATAATTGTTTATTCAAGCCAAGTAGAAGATATAAGTACCAAACACCATAGAACAGATTTTCAGGAAAGAGATAAAGAGCCCCACATTAATACCTTGGAACAGAAGATCAGTGCACATATATATAAGGAGCGTCACATATGAGGATGGTACGAATCCTTTTGTGGCAAGTTTTCTTTTTTATGGTGAAGCTTCTAACTGGTGGAAAAGCCTTGATGAAGATACTAGATTATATGCCACATGGGGAAAAATTGAAGAACTCTTCTCAAATAAATTGAGTAGGGTTACAAAATGGAGGCAATGTATAAAATCTAGGACAAGTTAAAGAAGCAAAAGAATAGATTGAGAAGAAGGCTTGTGAGCTATTGGAGCATATAAGCTTGCTAAGTTTGCTGAATGTTATGAGATAAATAAAAATATTTGATATAAAAGTGAATGAATGATTGATTGATGTCTGTACATTCGAAAGGACCCCGACTATAAATATAGTCTAAGGTGCCTCTTAATGAAAAGGAAAGGTGCCTCTTAATGAAAAGTCACGACTTTTTAGTCATTACTTTATTATTATTATTTATTATGTTATCTTTATTATATTTTAATTTTATTATTTCATAGATTTATTTATTTACTATTAGCTTAGGCTTTAAATATATAACATTGCCTTCCCCTTTAAAAAATGCTTTGTCCTCAAAGTGACCTTGGATGTTTTTTATTCCATTGTGGAGAGGCATCTTGATTCTGGATTTGCATTTGAACCATATTCGTTGTAGTTCTTCCTTGCCATTTGAATTCCATAAATTGTTGTTGTAGGTTTGTGGCATAGGTGCCCAATTGCATCAACCACTCTGCTCCTAACACCATGTCCATTCCAGTAAGGGATAGAGCATAATATCCATATTGTAGTTCCAAATTTTTTATCCGCATAGAAACCTTATGGCATTGTCCTCATCCTTTGATTTATTGACCATCAATTGTTGTAACCACGAGATCCCTTACATGGTATACAAAAAGATTTATTTGTCTTGCAAGATTAATATCCACTAAGTTGTGTGTACTTCCAGAATCTACTAAGATTGTGATATTTTTACCCTTAATGCTTCCCTTGAATTTTAGGGTCCTTGGCTCCATTTTTCTTGTAATTTCCACAAGCGATATCATGGGTTTCCCATCATGACTGTTACAGAGAGTACCATTATTCTTAAGATGAGGTGGGGTATACCGTATAACATGTTGTAGGTGGTTGCACTTCTTCTTGGACTATAACCTTGTTAAAGTCCTTTGATTCATCTTCCTTACGATTCTGCCTAATGCATGTGATAGATGCTAATGACATCCTTGGTGATTTTTCATGTTGGTTATAATTGATATGTCTTCCTCAGCGGGAACCTCTATATCCTTCACATTTATAAATTTGGAATGATATAGGTGATTAGATGCACATCTATGGCCCGAAAAACCATTTTTTACCACCTTTACGACAATTGTTTTCCTTTTTTCTTCAGTATCAGAGTTGCTTATGAAAGTGTCTGATTCTCTTTCTTCATATTTGTATGACTTCTGATTGCTGCATTTGTGCCCTGGTGACCACTTCTCTCTAAAATAGTTGCATTTTCGCTCCCTTTATTGTTAGGCTTCGAAACTGTAAATTTTCTCTTCTTTGGATAAACCTGGTCAATTTTTCTCTTCCTTGAATAAACCTGGTCAATTTTTTTTTGAGATGACCTTTTTCACTTATTTTTTGCTATTTTTTCCTTACGACCATATCCATAGTTGTGATATTATGCATTTGTAATTTCTCTCTTATGTAAGGTTTTAATCCATATGCATAAGTCTGAAGTAATTGATCTTTTGATAATTCAAGTATTCGTGTTGCCAATGCTTCCCATTGATGAGTGTACTCATCTACACCACTTTTTTGCTATATTCTGGTGATTTTTGTAAAGAAGTCCTTCGTCATGCCTTGAAACCTCTTAAAAGAAGTCGTCTTTGAACCTGGTCGATTTGTAGTGGCTCACCTTGGTCGCAAACTTCCACCACATGTACCAATTATATGCATTTCCTCATCAAAGTGAATGTTATGTATTTCAATGTATTCTTCTTGCTTATTGATCCAAGCCACACTTTGCTTTTCATCTTCGTCAAATTTCGGTAACTCTAATTTTAATCTCATTGGATATTCGAACATTGGTTGAATTGAATAGGGTGGTGGTTGGTTGACATTAACAATTGGTAAACCATTGGGAAACATGCTTGTTTTCATGTTCCCTGCATTTGTAGGGTTAGGTTGTGGAGGAGTCGTAGAGGTGCTTGAAGAGTTGGGTTGCTGAGGAGTCGTATCTGATGAGTTTGTCTGCCTTGAAGTTTCCTTTTCTCTAAGATATTTCTCAATTCTACCTAACCCGGAAGCTATTTGGTCTTGTATATTTTTGTTGATTTGCTCTGTCATCTCTATTCTCATCTTATTCATACTTTGATTCATTTTGTTTTTTATGTCTGTAGTGATCTCATCTTTGAGACTGTGCATTAACTCATGTTTAAGATCTTCATATTTTTATTAATCTCTTCCTCATTTTTATCAATTTTTTCCTCAAGTTTTTTGTAGTTTTGTTTGGACTCTCTCTCTAGTTTCTCAATCCTTGAGTTAATTTCAGCCATTTTTCTAGTTAAGGAAGGAGTGTTTTTTGGCTCAATTTTGGATTAAGTCATTTTATTGCTATTCCCCTTGAAATTTTGAATTAATTAACTTAAATTGGAATTGTGGAGCAATGTTCTCGTTCCTTAATTGATTTGTATGGTGGATTAATTAATTTGTATGGCAACTTAATTAATCTATATGGTCGATAAATTAACATGTACCGTGATTTCATTAATCTGTACGGCTGCAAAATTAAACTGTATGGTGATTTAATTAATCATTTGCTGCGAAGGTATGACACAAGTAATTTAATTTGGTGGTTGCTGTACTGCAACAAATTTGGAGTGATTGCAATGAAATTTTGATCTGTATGGTCATACAGATTTTTACGGCACAACAAAATTTTAATCTGTGGTGGTTGTATATTGGCGGCAGTTAAAATTGAGCGGTCTACAACAGATATTCCATATGGATGTACGACATATATGGTACAAATGGCAACTAAAATTCAATGGTTGTGTGACTGTGACTGACCACGTGGTTCTGATACCAATGGAGCATATAAGCTCACTAAGTTTGCTGAGTGTTATGAGTTAAATAAAAATATTTGATGTAAAAGTGAATGACTGATTGATTGATGTCTTTACATTTAAAAGGGCCTCGACTATAAATATAGCTTACGGTGCCTCTTAATGAAAAGTCACGACTTTATTATTATTTATTATTTTATCTTTATTGCATTTTAATTTTTTTATTTAATAGCTTAATTTTTTTATTATTAGCTTAGGCTTTATATATATAACAACTATCTATGATACGAGACCTTGATGAAGCACTCATTAAGGAGGTTCACAAATTAAAATAGGAAAAGAATAGGAAAGGGAAGTGGGGAAAGTATGAGTCAAGAGAAGGATTGAAAAAGAAAGATGAAATATGTAGATTACGAAACCATAATAAAAAACTACTGGATGAGGTCAAGAGATTGAAAGAAGAAAAGAAGCATTGTCATATTCAAGAAAAACCAAGGATCTAGGATGAAGAGACTACCAAAACACTTCAAGAGGAAATTTGCAAGAAGATCGAAGAAGCCCTAAATACTGACGAGGTTAAGTCAGAAATGTAATCTAGAATTGAAGAAGGATGTCAGAATTTGATAGATGGGGTCATGTTGCAACTTCAAAAGGAAAAAGAAGACAAGATTCAAGAAGGTCACTAGAAGATACTTGAAGAAGTTGAACTCCATCTAGAGGATATACATGTCCAATACGATGGTATTATCTCCAAGGCTAGAGTAATCAATGTTAGAGATATAAGGCTTACTCATGTAATAAAGTCACCTTAGTGACTTTAGGTTAAATGATTAGGCTTTTTGTCTCCTAGGATTAGGGTTTTGGTCTCTCAAGCTCTTTATAAGAGTGAGGACCCTCATTGTAATAATTGTATCGTTCAATAATAATATCTTTCAATGTTTATGGAGATCATGTTTTTGTTATCGTAACCCTACCTAGTGTTTATTTGGTTCTCATAATGTGGTATCGGAGTGGAAAGGTCTTGAGTTTGAGCTTAGTTGATTATTAAGTTTAAGGGAGTTCGAGGTTGCTGGTTGAAAAGGAAATTACAAGTAGTTTTGATCCATGAAGGGAGTTGCTTGCTATTCAAAGGGAGTCGTATATCCAATTTCCAAGGTCTAGAGGAGTTGTAAGAAGCCATGCTTGTTAGCTGCCAAAGGAGTCACCACCACGAATTGTTGTAGCCGTCGATCAAAAATTTGAGTTGCCAAGGAGAAATTAGTTGGAAAATTTTGTTTTGAGCTAGTCGTCGGAATCGAGCCACCACCTTTCAGGAATTAAGCTGCCATGCAGAGCAACCTCCCATCATGGGAATCAAAGGGTAATTCAAAGAGATAACAAAATCATTGCTAGATCGAGGGGTCGTGATCCTTCAGTTCGTCTGTAGATTGATCTACGGTCGGGGGAATAAATAGAGGTCTTACGCTCGTAACCCAGGTAGACTACGTGCTCTATTTCCTCGGTAACCCAGGCAAGCTATGTGTGCGGGACTCTAGTCTGCTCCAATGTGGAAAAGTTGAATAGGTAGGTGCTTGTCATAGATGTGGAAAGGCGTAGTCCTTGGCTCAACGCACATGTGGTGTTATTTTGGGTGCTTGACCACGAATTCGCAGAAGGGGACAAAATTGTTGTGAGAATTCTGATGTGGGGATATAATTGTTAGTACACCAACATAGTTGGTGAGTTTTTATTTATTTTTAGTATTAGAAATTTGCTTTCCAGGTAATTATTTTTTAGCAGGGAAAAAGATCAGATCTAATAAGTCATGGAGATGCCATTAGAGAAGTACTTGGGTTTCAATTTCCATGTGGAAAGTGAAGATCTAGATGCAATTAATGAATAAAAATCTTTGGGGAATTGTGAAAGGAACCGAGGCAGAACATGTAGATCCGAGAGTTGATAGAATGATAGAGAAAAGATGATAAGGAAAATACCATTATTGGCCTTGCCCTCTCAGATTCAAAGCTACATCACGTAGATCTGGACAAATCATCCAAGGAGATCTGGGAAAATATCAACAAGATATTTGGGGCACATGCAGTGGATGCAAAATTTTCTCTAAAATTACAGTTATTCAATTTTAAGATGCCAACTGAAGCCACCATGTCAAGTCACGTCAACAATCTAAGATCTATTTTCAGACAGCTTGCAGAAGTCAAGGCAGTAGTTGACGTGGAGGATGCTAATTCTATTCTCCTGAATAGTTTGTCGCCTAAATACAATAGTGCTATCTTTACCCTAAGGCATTTACCTTCACAAAGTATGGATGAAATGATTGGAACATTGCTATCTCAAGAAGAGATAACCTCTGAAGGTGATAGTGAACCGAAACTTGCATTCTATCCAAGAAAAACCATAACAGATCAACAAAAGATAAAGGAAATAAAATGCGACTATTGCAAGAGGCTAGGTCATACAACTTGGAATTGTAGAGAGTGAGCCGATGATGTTCTTAAAGCAAAGGTCAAAGATAGACAACATATAGCGAGTGTAGCCATGATTGAAGATCCATTGGATGCTGACGGTGGTGAAGAAACTATTGAAGAAATGAGATTTTATGCATTTTAGGAAGCCTGCACTTTGAAGATAGGAAATGATCAGTTAACAACTCAAAATGGATTGCTTCCTAGTTAGTTCAGGAGTTGTGGATCTAGGGAAAGATCCGTCATTGGTTGGAGAGTGTAACAAACATAAATATATATAATATGTAAATATAAATAACAAATAAGTAATAATTAATTATGAAGAGACATGACATATGAAAGGTCATGTTTCTTATGAAAGGGCACCCCTGCATGGGTATATATACAAGCCCTCATCCTCATTGTAGATCATCTCATTATATCATCTTATTCATATTCTTATACATTTATTATTTAATATATTTACTATCCTTAATGGATTATTGCATACTGTCCTATTTATATTGGATATTTACATAGTGAACCAACTTGGTTCACGACAGTGGTATCAAAGCCTCGTTTTT